>LOEQ01003197.1:111414-125236 GCA_001685075.1 Bramus lutescens | reverse complement strand
AATGGAGTACTACACAGCAGAAAAAAGTAATGACATCTTGAATTTTGCAGGCAAATGGATGGAGCTAGAAAACATCACATTGAGTGAGATAACCCAGACCCAGAAAGACAATTATCACATGTAGTCACACATAAGTGTTTTTTAAACATAAACCAAAGAAAACCAGCCCACAAATCACAATCCTAGAGAACCTAGACAACAATGAGGACCCTGAAAGAGACATACATAGATCTAATCTACGTGGGAAGCAGAAAAAGACAAGATCTCCTGAGCATGGGGACGTTGGAAAAGGATTTAAGAGGAGAGAAGAGGCAGGGAGTGAGAACAGAGAAAAATGTAGAGCTTAATAAAAATCAATAAAATTTAAAAAAAGAAAAAAAGAATTTCAGTTTATATAACCCTCCATAGGATTTGATAGACATATACTATAAAAACAGAGGCAACCTTTAGAAGACATAGATATTTATGTGGAATACATAACAGCATAGTGGTTATAGAGAATAGGTCTGTAAAATATAGTTTATATTAGGTACTGGAGGATATTGAATAGCACACATGAAGAGACCATGACTAATGCCCGCCACTGCTGTCTTTGAGTCTTGGTGAAGGAGAAGGGGCGTTGAATATGCAGAGCTTCCCAAAGTGTCTTAAAGCTTTGGCAAGTGCTGAGGGAAATATAAGTGTTTGCAAAGTGAAATCAGACTGACTTCCACATTATAAAGATCTCTCTGATGGTGGGCTGAGCAGCTGCAAGAAGGAGTGGCTGAGATCTGCTGTTACAGCTTATGGCTGTAACCCAGGGAGGAGTCAGGCCAGCAGAAACCAGACGCCAAGTAGGAAATGGGCACAGCATGCAGTTTTAAGCAGAGAGCACGGTATTTCATTTCATGAGATGAGAAGAGTATTTTTGTTGGTTGTATATACCTGTCATCCAGTCAAGCATGAGGCTGAGGCTGGGAGATGGAGAGGAGAAAAATTAAAGGTTATCCTGGAGAGGAGGAGGACTACAGGGATGAGGAGGATAAAGAGGAGGAGGATGGAGAAGAGGAAGAAAAAGAGGATGGGGAGAAGGAGGATGGAGATGATGAAGAGAGGAAGAAGAGGACAGAGTGGAGGAGGATGGAGATGGAGAGCAAGAGGAAGAAGAGCCTGGAGAGGAGGAGGATTTGGATGATGAAGTGGAAGAGGAGGATGTGGAACAGAGGGAGGAGGATGGGGAGGAGGAAGCAGAACTGCTAGCATTCTTATCAGGGAAAATGTGAGAAATGTGGACAGCCACTTATAGGGACATTACTTAGGGGTGACAATGAAAAGTGAAACCTGTGGGTATGCTTGAAGAGAATCTCTCCCCTTATGACTTTAAAAGCTAGAACACACCGTTGTGGAAATGAGAGTGATTAAGCAGAAGAAAAGGTGAGGGTTTAGGGGCAGTGGGAAATGAAAGGAACACTCTGATGGAGCAAGCTCCCACACCTGACACACTGTGGGTGCTTGAGGACCTCTGCACAGATTGTTTGTATTAGAGGGGTGGGAAGCAGAGTGTTTTGAATGTGGTAAGAGCAATACTATTGAGAATCACCAAAGGAGTATTTCTTCTCCTTCACTTTATTTTTTCACTAAAATCTAGATGACCACAAGCTCAAAGTGGTCACCTTTCTTTAGGGATGGAGGATGGCAGCCACAACTAGAATTGACACAGTCTACCTAGTTGGACAAGTGTACTCAGCTACTCCCTGCAACCCATGGTGCCTTATTTTTCTTAATAAACAAAGTGAAGCTGTGTTCTGTTCAAGTTCCTCATTTTTACGAACTTTAAGATGGATCTCCATTGCCATTATTGTATGACACTTGGGTTAATTCCACCATGACTATGGTGCATTTGTATATTTTTGAAGAATGTAATTAAAGCAACATTTAGTTCCTTTACATTTCACAAAATAAAATGGGACCTGAAGGGATTCTTTCTGAGCGATTTGATCATTAACGCTCTGATTCAGTGTGTCTTCTAGAATAATGTCACAGTAGATGGCCTTGTTAGGAAGCAAAGCATTCATCACTGACACGAGGTTTTACGGCATTTATCTATGGATATAATTAAACAGTGCAAGAACAATCCAGAATGCAGTGACTTCATCCCCACCTCCACCCAATGTAGACTGCTCCAATCTCTGCAGGGCTGAGATTTCCCGTGTCTGAACCAGAAAGCCAGACCAAGCTGGGCTCTGCTCTGTTCCACTTGAAGTCCAATCCTCACATGACATTCCAGCAATGGCTGACTCAGCTCAGGGGCTCAAGAGAAACCACTGACTGCATTTGTACATTTTTTTCAGAAAGAAAGAGAGAAAGAGAGAGAGAAAGAGGAAGAAGGAGGAGGAGGAGGACAACGACAATGACGAAGGGAGGAAGGGAGGGAAGAAAGGGGAGAGGGAAGAAAGGAGGGAGCTCAAGGCTCAGTCAACTTCCAACTGGCTGTGTCTCCAAAGACAACCTTCACCTTTGCTCCTGCCTCCACATCTGGAGGTATAGAATATAGGTGGATACTATCATTCCACAACAGATACTTTTTAATAAATATAACTTTTTAAACATGCAGTATACACAGTCATTATGAATAGTTACAGACTTGTGCTGGAAATAATAAAACCAGATACTTCACGTTATCTAAGTTAATATTTCAGTGGGGAACCATGATGGTTTCCCATAATGCTAGAAGTTTTTGTTCTTTTCACTTCTAAACATGAAAACTTTTAATTTGATATGTGTAAAAGACACCCAGAAGCCTCCTGATTAGGACTTTACTTTTTACTCCACTTTAAAGTTCGTAGATAACTGTGAAAAAAAATTCAATCAAGAAATATGTGAACTATAAAGGTTAAATGTATCAGTGAGGATGAGAGCAATGATAGAAAATGTATTAGGGAAAACAGACTTTTAACTTGTGAAAATGTAATTCCATGCAATGTGGAGAGTTCTCAAAGAAGAAATATGTAGTATTTGTGAAAATGTGAAGTAGCTGTGACCTCATCACTGCCTTCTATAGAAAGACATTTTGTATTATGGGTTGGAGAGATGATTGAAAGGTTAAGAGCACTGGCCGCTCTTCCAGGGGAATGGATTTGATTCCCAATACTGATGTAATATCCCATTATAGTAGGAAGGCCATTAGTTTGTTTTCCAGCTGTCCGGCAGCTCAGACCCAAAATATCACTCAGAAACTATATTATTGCAGTGCTGTTTGGCCAATAGCTTAAGCATACTTCTGGCTAACTCACATCTTAAATTAACCTATCTCCATTAATCTGTGTATCACTATGATGCTGTGGCTTACTGGGTAAAGTTTCAGCATCTGTCTCCAGCAGGGCTACATGGTTTCTTCTTGACTCCAACTTCTTTCTCCCAGCATTTAGTTTAGTTTTCCTGCCTAGTTCTACTCTGCCCTATCAACAAGCCAAGGCAGTTTCTTTATTCGTTAACCAATAAAAGCAACACATAAACAGAAGGACTTCCTATATCATCTCCCATTTTCTGTTTAAACAAAAGGAAGGCTTTAACTTTAACATAGTAAAATTACATATACAAAACAGGTGTCAAACAAGAATTACAGTTACAGTATTGAATAAACAGAAAGTACTTTGTAGGCAACTTCCAAATCTCTAGAATTTACAGAGACATCTCACTGCCTAAACAGTCATGTAAAGTTCTTCGGTAACACTGGAGCATCCATCTTCAGTCTACAGGACCATAGTATCCAGCAGACTTTTGTACGAAGCAAGGAATTTCAAAGACAGTTCCGCCTATATTGGCCGCTTGTCAGTCACTTTCTTCTGTATCCTGCAGAATGTCTGGCATGTTCTTTCAAGATGCAGAAACCCCTAAGGACTGTCTCACCTTTAGACAAGTCATTTTTCTATGGGTTCTGCATGTCCAGTTCATGACTTATAGCATCAAGCAGTCAAGGCATGAGCAGTTTCTTGCCCAAATGACCAACAAACTCCTAAGGAGCTTCTTGGATGCCTATTATCCTCTTGAAGTAGATTGTTGCTGCCCAGAAGGATTCCACAGGTTCTCATCCTCTGTGGAAATAAAAGTAGAACCTCTTTTCCAAAGCAACATATCCTTAGACCCAAATTTTAAAGTCAAGATACCTTTATGCTGATTTAGCTTAGCAGTCCATACAATAAAATGTCTCTGGTTATGTTGCTCTTTAACAGCCAAAAAATTCATAGAAAACACAATAATATACATAATCCAGACTCTCTGTGTATTTTCATCTTTATGTGGCTGATTTTTCTTACTCTATTACTTTTTCTACAAGTTTAATAATTATTTTATTATCTTTATTCCTTTAATCTATGATGATCTGTACTCTGTCCCTTTAAAGACTTTATTTTATTTTTTATAAACCATTTACTTCCTTTTATAACTCTCCATACTCTTTTCCTTCTCTTTCCCAAGCCTATGTATATTTTTAAATACACTGTGTCTCATGTCTCATTAGAGGTCTTTTATGTCTGAATCTGTCCTTATTGTGTAGCTATAATCTTTTTCTAACCCAGAGCTGCTTTTATTATTCTGCTATGTGGGCATGGCTAGGGACAATGTGGCCCTGCCTGCTTGTTCAGCCCAGTCCAACATACCAGAGTCACGTTTGTTGCCTCTGAGAGCCATGCACATTGCCCCATTTTTAGGCACACAGTGAGTCTATGTTCCATTAAGCAAGTTGTAGAACTCTGCTGACAGACTCCATTTAAATGCTCAGTCTCCTGAAAGGGTCTGAGTTTGTGCTGGCAACACAGCCCAGAAAGCAACCATTTCAAAATTGTGCGGCTTTTTTTCTGCTACCACTGAATCAGAAAACTCTCTCTTAAAGGAGCCATGGTGCTGAGCCATGCTTAACTGGTTTCTATTTTTTATTTGCACACCCCACATTGGGTGCCAATCTATAGTAGGAAAGCCACTTCTTTGTTTCCTTTCTACATGGCAGCTTGGACCCAAAATAATTACTCAGAAACTATATTATCTGCAGTACTGTTTGGCCAATAGTTTAAGTGTATCTCTTGCTAACTCATATCTTAAATTCACCCATCTCCATTAATCTGTATATCACCATAAGGCTGTGGGTTACAGGTAAATTTCCAGCATCTGTCTCCAGCAGGACTACATGGCTTCTTCTTGACTCCACCTTCTTTCTCCCAGCATTCTGTTTAGTTTTCCCTGACTAGTTCTACTCTGCCCTATCAACAGGCCAAGACAGTTTCTTTATTAATTAACCCGTAAAAGCGACACATATATAGAAGGACTTCCTACATAACCGTACAACCTGTAACTACTATCCTAGAGGGTCTGATGCTCTCTTTTGGCCTCCAAAGACATAAGGCATACGCATGGCACACAGACATAAATGTAGGGAATACATCTATACACAGAATAAAAATAAATATTTTTAAGACTTTATTATGCCCCAAATTGTGGTGACTTTACCTGAATGGTAATGGATTCCACAATGGATTTTAATTGTGTTTCCTTTTATTATGAGACGGATCTATTTTTAAGATCTTAAATGGAAGAGAGTTGAGTGTCAGAGGAAACACATGTAAATAAATGTATATACCCTTCACCTTGGGAGACAGCTGAAGATGGGTGATCATAGCAGAAAGGTTAGGGTGAGCTGAATTATTTTCTGCATAAGGAAATGGATGTTCTTCTAGAGTGACTGACTTTGCTTTACTGTGTGGTGTGCTACCTCCTGAACACTTCCTTGGTCACTTCTTCCTATACACAATCAAATTGCTGAGACAAATGCTGAAATCTAGGGGACATACCTACCTGAAACAAAGTAAAGAATAATTAAATTTAACATGATTAATAAAAACTCAGAAGATATTGGGGTTCAACCTGAACTCCAGAAAAGCAAAGCAGCCAACCACTGGCTCTTACCTTGACCCCAGTGCAAAAACAGTGATTCTGACTCTAGAAAACCTCAGAATGAGACTGAGACCGAGAGATATCTCCTCCTATTTTATAATCCTCTCTAGTTCTGGGATTAAGTGTGTGTACCACTACTGCCTGGCTTCTATGGCAAGTTAGTATGGCTACTGAGATTAAAGGTTTGTGTCATTGATGCCTTGTCTGTAAGTGTGATTGTTTTAATTTTCTGATCTTCAGGCAAACTTTATTTATTAAAATACAAATGAAATGCCACTACAATTAAAAGGGAGAAAGGACAGAATAGAGTACTGGGAGAAAACTGAAAGGAAGAGAAAATTCTCCAACAGCATCTATATTAGATGTAGATTTGGTGACTTGTGTGATAAGACATTAAATTTAAACATAAAAAATATTAAAATGTTTAAACAATTTTAGTTATTTTTAGGAGAAATGTTAGAATAACTGTTTTCAATTGTTATAAAACCTAGGCCATTCAGCTTTTTATTAGACCTAACAGGTGCCTTAGGCAGGCAAAGGAGCACATATTTACATCATTAAACAAATGCAACACACCTTTACATAGCTAAAGAAATATTCTGTACCATAAACAAATGTAACACATCTTTACATAGTTAAAGTAATATTCCACAGCAGTTCATGGCTTGAATACCATAGTGGGGTCTGCTTTGAGAACTAGTTCTCAGACCATAGATCTGCCACCATACTTGTAACATTCAAGTGCAGATATGTGTGAATGCAAATATATATAGAGAGATACATATATATATATATATATATTAATGGGGCAACATATGTAATAGTAGTTGTATTTGAAAATGAGTGCCCTCAATGTGTGTATTGTTACAGTAAAAATTCATCTGTTATTTCTAGATACCAATGTACTTAAAGTCTAATAGCACTGTCAGAGAAGGCAAGTAAAGGGCAAATAGAAGACCAATTATTCAGATTGCCATGTCACAAATATAATTATAAAAGATACTAGGCTTCAATGTCTGTGGAAAGAAACAAGTTTTATAAATCATGCATTTACAAGCCCACCAAGAATTCACACTCTGCTGGAACACAGAAGGTAGGCTCAGGTTAAGCGGGAGGAAATAAGTGGCTGTCCATCTTAATTCCTATTTCCTGAATTTTTTCTTCAGAAGAGATGTAGCAGTTGCAGAGGACAGGGAGGTCCTGAGCAGGGTTTCATTTGAAGAACAGAGCTGCTTCCTCCATAGGGTGAGGAACTATTAATCAGAGACAGAGTACAATGTCTCAGGTGGAGAGAGTCTGGAAGGGTCTCCCAAGTTTCCCTCATGGTAAGAACCTCCTATAGGAAATGGACCCAATGCCAGGGGTCAAGGTAGAAGCCTTAAAAGAGTCTGCAGCTCAGTAAAACCTGAGCCAACAAAGCTGATGATTAGGCTGTGACAAGGGACCCTTTGAGGTCATCAGCCCCAGATGTCAACAGTGGATACCAGCAAAGCACTCAGAGAAAGACCCTGGTCTACAAAGCCCTTTGATAGTCTGGACACCTTCTCTGTCATAGTCTACCAAAGAAGAAGTGTGACAGAGGAAGTTCTCAAGATGCCTACCGGTAATACAATGCCATCCTTGAGAGCATCAGAGATGAGCAAGCAAAAGCCAAGAGTTTATCTTCCAACCCCTGTGTCTGGCCTCACCAGACAGTTACAGCATGTGGATCTGATTAAGTGATAAGCATATTGGACTAAATGCAGGTTTTGATTTCCAACTTATCGCAAAGGAAACCAGGATTACTGTAGAGGGAGAGAAAAAAAATCAAAGCTATTAGTTTCTCTTGTTATTGTCATTTGGGCAATAGTCGTTTCTCTATAACACAAAGACCACATGGGCCCCGAGGATGTGGACACTAAATGAGAAAGGTAAGGGAAAAGTGTAGAATGTACGACGGGGAAGCATCCATTGGGTAAACTGAGCACTGCTCCCAGATTCTGAACATGAACTTCACTTTTTACTCCAGTAATCCAGCTGCCACTTTACTGCTGAGGCTAAGAATGTTAAAGTAGCCAGGTGCTGTTGGCACACACCTTTAGTCCCAGCACTCAGGAGGCAGAAGCAGGTGAATCTCTGTGAGTTTGAGGCCAGCCTGGTCTACACGAGCTAGTTCCAGGACAGGCTCCAAAGTTACAGAGAAACCCTGTCTCAAAAAACAAAAACAACAAAGAATGTTAAAGTATTAGGTATAGATTTCGGCTTAGAAATTTACTTCAGCAATCTTCCTTCCTCCCCCCCCCCTTCTTTGCTTCTTTCTTTCTTATTCTGAGACCTGTTTGGGATATACTAAAACTTCCTAAGAATCCAAAGATGACCTTGATCTTGTGATGCTCCTGTCTCTGTCTCCTGAATTCTGTATAGATGTGTGCCACATAGCTTAGTGGTGTAGGAGGTTCTTCTGTTTGTGTTGATTTCACTGGTTGAATAAAGACTGCTTTGGCCTTTTGATAGGGCAGCCCTTAGGTGGGTGAAGTAGACAGAACAGAATTCTGGGAGGAAGAAGGCAGGCAGAGAGAGCCACCCACCATGAAGCTGCCAGGTCAGACATGCTGAATCTTTCCTGGTNTTTTGATAGGGCAGCCCTTAGGTGGGTGAAGTAGACAGAACAGAATTCTGGGAGGAAGAAGGCAGGCAGAGAGAGCCACCCACCATGAAGCTGCCAGGTCAGACATGCTGAATCTTTCCTGGTAAGCCACGGCCTTGTGGTAACATACAGATTATTAGAAATGGGTTAAATCAAGATGTGAGAGTTAGCCAATAAGAGGCTACAGCTAATTGGCTAGGCAGTGTTTAAATTAATACAATTTCCATGTGGTTATTTCAGGGGCTAAACTAGCCAGGTGGCCGGGAGCCGGGCAGGATGCGGCCCGCTTGCTCCTCAATACTTCATCTTAGTTCATATTGTTCTGGGTGTTGAAGCTCTGTGAATGCCAGACAATCACCCTGCTGGCTGAGCTGTAGCCATAGTCCAAATTTTACTGTTCTTTCTGATACATTCCTCTATTCAGAGATTCGGCACCAACATATCAAGAAATTCAACATTTTCTTACATAATTATGTATTCAAAATAATTTCCTCTTGTTACTTAGGTAGCTATACTTATATAATTCATGATAAAGGATTTCATTATTTATGAAATCCATATTATTATCAAGCCCATGGCTGGAGTCAACCATTTGGAAAGTAAATGGACTCAGAATGAGTATATAAATACAAATTTGGGGGACTATGATTGTAATCTTTGAGAAAAGGCAGTGACTAGTTTAAACCAAAATTACCACGAAACTAATTTTTTCACAGAATTATACTAAATGCAACAATATCATACTAAATTATACTAAATGCATCTGTATCATCCATGGAACTGTAATGTAACTTCCAGAATTTAGAAGAATGGACTAAGTTTCTTCGAAAGATCCTCAACTCCCTCTGATGTTAGGATAGCAATATAAAGTATTAAAATATTTAAATTTTGTAAAAGTGTAACAGCTGGTCTTCATAATGAACATTAAGCAAATAGTAAGTGGTATTTATCCACTCGAAAGGTTTTAAAGGTCTTTAAACTCTTTAATAATGTCAATCATTTCTCATGAAAATGTTTACTTAAGTAACACAAGTCAGGACATCCCAAGGTTATCTGCAATACTTAGTTAATTCTCTGTATTATTGCTTGCTTTATAGTAAAAAAAAATGTGTGTGTGTGTAATGTTCCTATCATATATTACACATAAAGTATGTGTTTAGCAATTATTAAGTCACAAAACTCCTCTGGATAGGTTCAAGAACAAGTATAAATCCTTGCGGTCAGTGTTGAGCTAAGTTTCTGGAAGTAGGATTGTTACCCAGGCCAATACTAATATGTCTCACCTCATTCATACAGGTCTGGCTGTAGGTCAAGGCTATTCAGAAAAAAAAAGTGAATAGCTTCAGTTAAGAGACAGTCTAATGAAAATTCTCAGCCAATTTAATTGCAGCCTCTGTGCAAACTAGGTTGCTTTTGTTGTTGCTTTAAATTCACAAAGGTAATAAAAATCAAAACAAACCAAGTAAAAGCCTGGCTAACATAAGTTTTGTTTTATAATAATAAGACACTAGTAAACACAGTATAAAATTTTCTAGAAATTAATGACTTGGGGATTTTCTGTATCTGCAAGCAAAATCAATCTTTATTGTATTTTGGGAGTGTTTGTTCAAATAAGTGAAATAAATCTTATAATATTGGATTAAAAAAACTATTTTTAGGTTCAATGGTAGAAAAAAAATCACCCATTCAGTGCAGAAGGCCATTTTCCAGTGCTAGGCACTACTTTGTAATTCACTGAAAAATTCAAATGTATGATTCCAAATGAAAGAGAATAAAGGAAAATACTGTTTCCACTCTAATGGAACTCTCATATGTAGATAGAAAATCAAGTGTAAGAATTTTTAGAACTGGAAGCTGAGTCTCATGCCTGGTTTGTACATGTCGGTCAATTCCTGAGCAAACAATTTAACATTTCTGATCCAGGATTTCCAAAACAAGCCATTTGTTTTCTTACTAATCTTATTAAACTTTTCAATTAGATTGTCATAAAATTGTCCTCAATATTAAATCCCTAGAACTCTAAAGGATTGGAAATCCTGGAAACCTAGACTTGAGATAAATTATTGAACAATGATATTAAATGGAGGAATTTAAAGGGATGTTTCTAAGTTTTCCTTAGTTTGTATATGCCAGAAATGATGGGTCAAAGAATCAACAAAAAAATGCACTTAAATACTCTCAGAAAAGTAAAAAGAACCAAATGCCCGAGAGTGCCCTCCTTCTGCTGGCTGGCTTTCTGTGTAGCCACATTCCATCAGTTCAACTAGCTTCCATGTAGAGAGCAGAAGACCATGGGAAAGGGACATTTGGCTGCAGCCTGGTATGTTATGCATGTACTAAGTCAGATTCCCTTTAATGACTAAGTGGAAAACAGTCTAAAACTACCTCTCATCAACAGTGTCTCATCCACACACCTTGTTTTTCCAATCTTTCAAATTCTTCTGAAATGACTGGAGCCAATTTGGCTAAAAATTAGGGCGCACTTCATGAGCCAAAATCACTACGGTAGTAAATGTCCCTCTAGCAAATCAATGGAGTTATATTTGTTTGTGCTCAGTTTGTAACCATTTGATCAAGGGAGATAAAAGAAGTTGGTTTGTGGAAAGATTCTCCCGTGAGTTTTTGAAGAATTTCCTGGCTGTTGGCCTGGCTAGATCCTGGAGAAGATGACACAGGAGGAAATGGTACCAACAGTGAAGAAAATATAAAGACAACAATAAATGATTTTAATGGGAACAATCCAACTATGAAAAAGAATAAAGAGGAGAAGTAAAAGGAGGAGGAGGATAAGAAAAAAAGAGTACCTCATGTAAGTAGAATAAAGAAAAAAAATAATTTCAAGTTTTTACCAACCCCCAATATGTCAGAGAGATCCTGACAGAATATGTGGTTTGGCTCACGTTCTGCCAGGTCCATTGGTATTGGCTTTCCCCTTCTGTTACTTGGCTCTGCCTTCTTCATTGTTGGATCTGGCCTCTTTGGCAAGAAAGCTTAATTAAATGTGCCCATAGTTGATTCAACCACTCTGAGGCCAGTGAATTATACTCAGGTCAGTGGTGGAAAGTGAGGGTGGGGTCTTCATCCCAATGAAACTTCTGGAATTGACATGAAAGGGAAATTAATGTTGAGTGACTGAGTGAAGGAGACCGGGAGAAACAAAGAGCAGGAGAGAAAGAAATGGATGAGAGATACACACTCCCGGACTAAGGAGCAGAATGGCCAGGAGGTAAGGCTAAATTTCATACTGAGATTAGATCCCAAATCCTACTGTGTTTAAGAAATGTGTTTCTATGTCATGAACGGATCGGTAACAATAGTAATAGTAGCCTAAAGAAGGGGAGACTTTTTCTGATATAGTGTCTGTTAAAGCCTGGCACGGATATGGTACCAATGCCCAGTTCACCTGTGTGAGCTGTAGTTGGTGTTAGTCTCCTAACACTTCCCTTCTCACCAGCTGAAGCCTGCTCTCTTGCTTTCCGCGATACAGCCACTTGGTCCCCTCCCTGCTTTCTCCGGCCTTGCACTCTCAACCTCCTGTGATGGTCCCTCTTTGTGCATCCCCATCTCTTCCTGTTCCCAAAGTGACAGGTGCATCCATCCTGAAATCAGAAGAGCTTTCAGTTCTGTTGATCCTCACATGACCTGATTCCTGGAGGTGTCTAGACCACCAGGCTTTTAGTCTGAGAAGCTGCGAGGCTTTCAGCCTCAGATAAATCGAAAGTGATAATGAGGAATATTTTTTAAGCCTCCCTTCAGAAAAAGCAAGAGGCCTGTGTGCTCGTCCCCCGCTGAGGAGACCCTGCGCCTAAGGCTGTTACCGGCAGAGTGGAAACACACAAGCCTTCCCTGGAAACGGCAGCATTCTGACACAGCAAGCAGTGCAACACTTGTCTTTTTTTATATTCGGGGGGAAGCAAGCTTTCTTCCCCTTTTCTATGTTGGGGTCATTTAACTCAACCTATGGCAATTCTATAGAGAGGTTTCAATCCACACTTTTCTCACACAGCTTTGTTAGAAAGTTTCATAATTCCATTTTTTTTCATTTAAAAACTAGTTTTCTTTGACACTATTTTTCTTATGCAGTGTGTTTGATCACATTCAGCCCCCGCTAGCTCTTCTTAGATTTCCTCCTCGCTATGCTCCCTCCCAACTTCAAATCCTCTCTCTCTCTCTCTCTCTCTCTCTCTCGTCTTTGTAATAGCTCACTGAGACTTATTAAGCCTTCCAAGTGCAAGTTCCAGTGGAACACAGCAAATCTCCCAGTGACTCACCCCCCATGACAGTTTTCCCACTAGCAGTCATCAACTGTCAATAACTCCTTAGAGAATGAGGGAAAGCTTGTGAGCCTCTCCCAATCCATGCTGGAATGCTGACTGGCTTGATATTGTTTAGGTCTTGTGCAAACAACCAAAGCAGCAGTGAGTTGGTGTGTAAAACAGACCTATCATATTCAAACTACAGTGCTTTGTCCCAGCCCTCCCAAAACTCTGCCTTTTGAAATCCTCCAATCTCTCTTCCCAGACATTCTCCAGGCCTTGAGGAGGGTGTGTCTCACATCTCCTTTACTGAGAACCCAAGTCACTGTAGACAATTAATGTAGAGATGGCAATTAATCTTGATTCTGTGTATTGATTATTAACTATGGAACTAAATGTCTAGTCAAGTTCCATATACCTCTACTCTCTGTCAGTGTTTCTCAGAGAAGAAATCGGAACTGTCTGGTGTTCTCCAAAATCATTTATTGGGCCCAAATAGATCAAAATCTTTTCTGACCAATCCTGAGACATGACTCATGGCCCCTGCAATAGCCTCTGCACCATGAACATCAAAGCAACATGTAGTAATAGGGGAGCTCGGTCCTGCTTTTCGTCCGGCCCAGCTCCTGCACGGCTAGCTTATACCCCGAAANTATTAACCAATGAAAGTAACACATAGACAGATGACCCTCCTACATCAGCAACAGTGGGTGAAACTCTGGCCAAGGTGTGCGCTGAGATTGCTAGCCTCTGTGTTCTTCCTCAGCCTGGCTTCTTTCTTTTCTAACTGTTTCATTTTGACCTCCCCGTAAGGAAGCAGCAAATAGTAAACTCATGTCAGACTCCACCTCGACTGCACATCTGTTTCATATTCTCTGTGCTGAGGTAGAGAACGTAGCAAACATTCCTGCAGAGCAGCATAGTAGCCTTCCTGAACCCAAGAAATAGCAGCAGCAAACTGCAAGCTGGGCTACCTTCTCCTTAAGGCATTAAAGAAAGACTGGGAGAAAAGCAG
>LOEQ01003197.1:34878-102924 GCA_001685075.1 Bramus lutescens | reverse complement strand
TAAATGAATATAATTTGTGTGTTGTTATTTTGGGGTATAAGCTAGCCGTGCGGGAGCTGGGCCGGACGCAAAGCAGCCCGTGCTCCTATTTACTACAATTCTAGTTTGCTTTCTGCTGCTGAAATAAACACCATAACTAAAAGCAACTTGAGGAGAAAGGGGTTTATTTCATCTTACAACTTACAATCTGTCATCCAGGGGGTCAGGGTAGGCAATGAAGCAGAGGCAGGAACTGAAGCAAAAACCAGGAACAAGCACAACTGACTGTCTTGTTCTCCTTGGCTTTCTCAGCCTGCTTTCTTATGTAAAGCAGGACCAGCAGTACAGGAGGGGCGCTGTCCACAGCGGGCTGGACCCTCGCACACCAATCATGTTTTCAAAAGTGTCCCACAGAATTTCCCACAGGTCAGTCTGATGGGGGAAATTCCTAGACTGAGGTTCTGTCTTCCCCAGAGTGAGCTGTGTGGGTCTAATGGACAAAATCTAAGCAGCACAAACAGCATTGGCTCTTTTATTTCTTTAGTGCATTTCGTAGAGTGTTTTTAAAATCTTTCTTCGATAAAATAGAAACCATATGTGTTGATAATATGCTGTGACTCTTTTAATTGGTCTCCATCTCTCACAGAAATGACATCCTCTCCGTACTCTGACTTTTTCTTCTTCTTCAATTCCAGCTTTAATAGTGGCCCCCTCAACTGCTTGCTCAAATGGGTGTCACTGCCAAATTGTTTTCTGCAATGCACCTTGCCTGTCACCTTGATTACCCTATGCATTTTGAGGGATCAGAGGAGACACTACATCTTAAGAGGGACCATTCTGACTTCCCTCTCTGCTTCTCTGCCACACTCCTGGGCTTGGTGGCTTTCTGGTTTTAGTCTGTAATAACTGATCATATAAATTATAATTTATAATATTATTTATAGTGTTGTTCCATCCTTTTCAACTCTACTTTAAATTTTGCAAAGATTCTTTAAGTTTGTGAAAATGTTCATCTATGGGTCTCAAAATACGTCACAATGCCTGATTAACCTGGCAGGTGAATAAACAGAAATAGTAGTTGTTGTGGCTGAGTCTGCATCCCCTAAACCGGCTATCAATAGCTTCATCCTAAGTGTTTGCTGCCCTGAGAATTTTTGAACCAGGTGTTTTTGTGAGATTATTTTCAGAAATTTCTTTCTATGTTTCAAAGTGATTTACTAAGCTCAAAAATGCCCTTCAGTGTATTATTCTAATACATGTCCGCTAATAATAAAAGAGAATAAGAAAGCAAACAGATAAATGGAGGATTGAGAATATAGGTCAGTGGTACAGTGCATCCCTAGAATGTATGAGACCCTAAATTTAGTTCCCAATGATGACAAAAATTAAATAAAATAAAATGATGAATCAAAACAGCTAAATATCTTGTGGGCAACATAAGATCCATACTATAACAAAAATATCCCTTGAATTATGACTCTAAGAGACTGTTGTATTGGATGGTTATCAAAAGAGAAATTAGACCTCATAGCTAAGAAACAAACCACTCTGAGTATCTTCTGAAGCGGCAGAAACAAGCAAGGTAGAAAAGAAGCCTGAAGTGCTCACCTCTGGCAATACTTATGGCAGAAACACAAAAACGGTATGCTATACACTTTCATGTTCCACAAGAAGGCACAATTTCTCTTAGCCCACACCGAGCCTCAAGTATCTATAGGGCTCTGCAACAAGGCTGTGCAGCACCGGATGCTGAGGAACAACTGGGGTGTGTGCACTTGACACACAATGGCAGAGCTGATAAAGACAAATCTGTTCTCCTTCCTCACATACAAGACTGGAAATGCCGCTAACTTCAAACTGTATGCAGATGCTTTGATACTGTAGATTAAAATACGTCTAGTCAAGACAGGAGGCGACACAATCGTTAGACAGAAAGAATGCCATCAGATTTGAAAAGCCCAGTGTGGAGGGGATTGAAGCTGAGAAACAAGTGTTGCTAGGTAGAATTTCATCTCGGGTGGCTCAATTCTCAGTGCCGATAAGCGTGGCCAGGCTCTGACCTCAGATCTAATGCGCAATGTGCTCCAACAGAAAGCAGGGCCTGGAACAGTTCTCACAGGGAAGGAGATGACTAGCCTGGCTTCCCAGTGTTAATTAGATTGGCTTTTTAAAAAAGAAAATCATTAAACTTTCTGAGTTTTCTTGGCCAGGCTTTCCCATGTGCAGAGCCCTGATAGCATCATGCTGTGCATGGCATGTCCTACCTTGGTGAGCCCAGCAGGGTGTTGGCAACCTGAGCCCTATGAGACCCTGCTCCATGTGGCTGGCCTCTAGCTATTTCTAGAACACTGAACACACTCCAGCATGTGGATATTTATTCTTATAACCTTTAACAGGAGAAGGTGTTAATACACCCTGCCCCTTCAGCTAGACCACGGAATCCTTGAGGCCGACTAAAGCAAAGGGACACTTCTCTAAACAATGTTTTATAATGCACAGGAGTCCAGAGTTATGCACGAGTCGGTGCTGTAGAAACACATTTACTTTGGTGCAACTGACCAAAATTACAAAATCCTACATTAAGACTAACAATAGCTGAATGTCAAAAATGCCATGCTGAGGCCTCTGAGAAACATCTGGGTTTGGGCACACTGTTCAGCTGGTAGAGGGTTTGCTTATCTTGTGTTCACAGGTCACTGAGTTCAATTCCCCAGCAAAGCACAAACCTAATGTGTGTGTCTTTAATCCCTGTACTGTGGAGAATCAGAAGTTCAAGGTTATTTTGAGATATACAGGAACCTGTTTCAAAAATTAATTAATTAATTGACCAAAGCAAAACAAAAGCATCTGCAAAGTGGTAGTGAAAGCAGAGGTGCTGTACTGCCTTCCAAGGCTTTTCACAGTAATATGTAGATTTGCAGGAATATGCAAATTTGAACAGTAAGCTTGCTTAAAGGTTATTGAATGTAATGCTTACAATTTTTTTTCCTACTTCAAGTTCACAGGCTAGCTAAATCCCAGGGAGGGGTCCAGACTGAAAGGTGCCACTTAGTGACATATACTTTGTGCAGATATTGACATGATTCCAGTCTTATCTCCTTCTGATGGGGTTAGCCTGATGACTCATGAGCCCACCCTGGGAAGACCACTTCATCTCCTCATTAGTCTGGATTAAGAATTAATCCACTTGACATTTACTGTTTGGTTTCTGTACCCTACTAACAACCTGAGTCCACTTGGGTACCATCAGCATCTTGTAAAAAGATTTACTTGTTTAATTGTTTTGAGATTATAGCCTAGTTATATCACTTCACCCTTTCCTACCTCCAAACCTTTCCATACAGTCCTCCTTGCTCTCTTTCAAATTCATGGTCTTTGTTTTCTTTAATTTTCATCACACACACACACACATACACACACACAAAACTATATCATGTATGTCTGCGTATCATGTGCATGCAGTGACTATATAAGGCATAAGAAGAAGTCAGATCACTAGAAACTGGAGTTACAGAGGGTTATGAGGAATTGAACTCAAGTACTTTGCAAAAGCATTAAGTCCTCTTAGACACTGAGCCATTTCTCCAGCCTCCGTCCTTTGGATACTTTGGCAATTTTCTTTCTTTCATTGTGTATCTCTAGCACACGAATCAGTGTCTGGTGGCTAGAAAGGGAGGAGGTTCAGTGAACAAGAGTTCTTGCTGTGCTAACAAGAGTTGAGTTCAGATCCCCAACATCCCCAGCATGCAAGTAAAAAGAGGCCAGGTGTGGCCATTCACAAGCCTGTACCCTCAGCACTGTGAGTGGTGGTGATAGGGGCAGAGGAATAACTAGGCTGGGTGGCTATCAGCTTAGCTCTGTGTTCAAAGAATGAGGGAAAAGGTTATGAATGAAAGATTAAGACACCTGCCATCCTTCTCTGACCTATGCACACATGGGCAAATACACCTGTGTATACACATTCATCTATACCACACACATGCCATGCACACACACATAATAATAATAATCATAATAATGCAATAACAATAATAATAAGTAGTGCTAAACAGAGATGGGCCTTCAGCAGACATCTATAGAAAGCATTTGGGTTATTTGGTATGGGAGGTCCTTCTGTCTCTGTGTTGCTCTTATTGGTTATGAATAAGGAACTGGCTTGGCCTATAGCATGGGAAGAGGAAGGTGGAGTTAGAGAGGGCTGCCATGCAGCTGCCGACTGAGTCAGACATGCCAAGACATTGCCGGTAAGCCACTGCCACGTGGTGATACACAGTTAAATGGAGATGGGTTAAACTAAGATTTTAGAGTTAGCCAATAAGAAGCTAGAGCTAATGGGCCAAGCAGTGATTTAACGAATACAGTTTCTGTCTGATTATTTTGGGGCTAAGCTAGCCGGGCAATAGGAACCAGCAAGCGGCCCCTTATCCAACAGTTACTGGGTATTTCAGCACAGCTTACCAGCCTTCCAACACTTCATCTCCATTCCCCACTGTTTCTCTGACCTCGATCTTCACCTTTTCCCTCCCGTTCCTGAAGCCGTGTTCACATCTTTGCTGGGTTTTCAGACTGACTCACGTTTCTCCCTGTCCACATGCTCCCTTGCCACCCCTCCCCATCTCTGTATGTCTTGGTGAATCCCTGAACACCCTGCAAGCCCCACTCTGCCTTTCTGAACAGGACCCATGAGGCACATCTTCATGCAGAGAACCCTCCGGGTCCACTCCATGTTCCTCTCACTGTGTGCTGCATGGTGGAACTTGTGATTATCTATGTGTTCTTGTCAGCTGTTGTATTTCAAAGCAGACAGGGGTTGCCTAGATATGAGTGACTGGCACTTCAACATGCCCGACCAACGTTTTTAAAAAATAAAATGAGTGAAAGGAGTGAGTGTCAGAAAGTGTCCTGCACAGATTGTGCTAAATATAAAACTTGGAGCGTGGCAAAGTGAGTTGGCCTCGCTGGAGCAGCCTCTGATTGCACCTGTTGTCTTTGAATTCAATTCTAATGAGATGGCAGCGACCACTCATAAATATTTATGAAGACCAGAATTTGGCACAGATTGGCACTGGGCTGCACACCCTAAGTGATGGTATTTCGTGTTCAGGAGCCTTCCAGCCTCATCAGTGCCATCCAACAGTGCTGCCAAAATTCCATTCCCAGAAGCGGCACGTTTTCCCTCTGGCTTGGCGTTAAAGCCTGAACCCAGATGAAATCGAACATTTCATATAGTTTAACGGTTGGCACAATAAGCTTCTTCATTTTATCATAAAGTACCCAGTTTTCAGTAAACAGAACATTATACAGAATGCATATATGTATTAACCTTCTTTTTTTAAGAGTGAGAGAAGGAGAGACCATTGCTTTCTCTGACGCCCTTTATTTGCAGCCACAGGAGCCTGATGGATTATTCAGATTGACATCCAATGCATCCTTAAAGCTGAAGAAAAGCCACCATCACACCAAGCTTGAGCAGAACCTTACCCCCTTCAGAAGTCAAGATGGATAATGTCAGAATGCAACTTTTAAACTATTTCATCTTTCCAGAAGCTCGGCCCTCTAGTCCTTCCTTCTGCTACACCTGACAGATGTCTGTTCATTTGAAATGGATGGAGAATTCCTTACATCACATTTCCCTAAGTTCGTGGGCTCTGTATCTGCCAGGGCTAGAAGGACAAACTGCCAAACAAAGAGGAGTGTACACACTCATTTATGCAGATAGCTTAACAATAAACTCAAATAAGCAAGTATATAAGCCTCACTTTAAATTCTAGAATGGTATTTGGCAGTAGAAAAATAAAAGAATTGCAGGGTTATCCTTGCTGCTTGGCAGTAAGCCTCAGCACCACCTCACAATTTGGGAAATGAAGGAGGGTCATCAGAGCCCCTTGAAAGTGGTAAAATGATTGACAGATGTAAAAACCATTTTGCTTTGATCTGCTCCTTTCAAGTGTGGAGCTTGTGTGATGACTTCGCTTTGAAGACAAAAACCTCCTCTGTAAGCAGTTACAAGCAAAATGAATTAAACCTCGGAGAAGACAGTTATTTGTGGTGTAGATCAGCTGGATAAATCTAGTTATTTTTCAGTGACATGAAGTGCTAATGAAAAGTGTTTCCATGAAAAGCTGTGCATTGTTTGGTAGATCTAAAAGCAGGAGTCAGTTAATGGTAAGGCTGCACACTTCGGTCTTGGATTCCGCGGATGACAGCAGATGAGGACCTTATCTCTGGGAAGGGACACTGTATGTCCATGTTTACATGCTCACATATAACTGCTGAGGGCTGCTCCTCAACCTGCTTTCTGCAGTACAGCCACTGAAGCAAACCCTGATTCTGTCTGTGTTCGTGCACATGGACTCACACACACACACAACCTCCACAAAGCCCTGCTTATTAATAGTAAGGCGACAATTTCCACAATTTATCCATGCTGAGCATTGTGATACACAAACCCTAATGTAGTGGTTAACAGAGAGTAGATTTTTCAAAAACAGTAGTTTGCTTTTATTTATTTAAAAAATATTATTTTGTTGTTGTTTTAAGTCTATAACTTGTATTGAAAACCGGAATTGTCCTATAAAAAATCACTACATGCTCTTCTTTCTACTACAAAATTTGAAATCAGCAGTACACACGAGAGATTGGGATGCTGCTTTCTTCCTTCCAGAGATGCAACAGGCATGTCCTCTGGCTGGTGACAGTCCAGAAATGCTGGCAGGCGGGAGCCAGGTAAAGAATCTCCCCCAGTGAGGCCGTGCAAGGTCTGTCAAATTCCATTCTGGCAGCAGGGATTTTTACAGGAAGGAATTGCAGAGCAGCTGCCTGCCCGACAGAACCCAACACATTGGCTTATATAGAAAGGATTTTAAGTCAAAGTGTACAAACACACTTAGCACGCTACAAGGACAGGAGAACTTTCCATCTGCCTCCAGCAGCTGGCTTGCATTGGTGACCAAAATGTCTGTGCATCAACCAAGAAATCATCTCCTTTGCTCACAAAACTAATGAGTAGAAGCACAGACGTGTAACTCTTTGATCTCTAAGCAAGAGACCATGGAAACTTCATATTATCTATACATGTTAAAGTAGCCTGATTCTTACCTTTTAAAAATAGTTTTTTTAATACACACATTTAAAAAAAAGTGCTGGGGACAGTAAAACTCTGTCAGTGGAAGACAGCCTTGAAAGGATTGCATTTTATCTAGGAAAATTTTGTCATTTGATGTTCATTTTTCTTTTGCTTTAATTCATTACAACTTTATTATACACAGATTGCAAACCAGAAAGCATCTCACAATGAAATTATAACACCTACCCAAATGGAGACGGTGAACTGAGCACAGCATGTATAAATTGATTCATTGCTCTTTGCTCTTGACCCCAGATATGAAGAACTACTTCCTAGTTCCCATAGCCTTGGCTTCTCCAAGACGATGAACTATAACCCATGAACCAAATAGACCCTTGCTCCCACAAGTTCTACAATCAGAGCAATAAGAAACGAAGCCAAGGCAATGTCCACATACAACATTTGAGCAGCAGACATCTCTTGGATGACTCCTCCACCCAAGATAAATGTGATCACAGATGACCTGGCCCTAGAAACTAACCATACAGAAATACTTCCCCCTACAACCTGATCAAGAGTGAAGACATAAACTAACTCCACACGGGAACTTCAGGTATGGATAAGGACTCACCAAAGGTGACAAAAAGCTGGTGATGGAGGGCAATCGAGACTATCAGTACATCAGCTAAGACAATACATAAGCTAAGGTGGGAGACATAGGGTGGCTCTAAAGAGCCTGACTCAGAACACATGGAAAAGGTGATTGTATAAAGGAGAGAAAAACACTAGTGTCTCTGGATAGGACAGCATGTTTCTGAAGAAAGGAACAAGACAGGGGGTCATATTATATGTAAACCATCCATACTTCACGTGAATGAAGGGCTTACACACTTAGACTTTCAAAGAAGCAATTTCTGCTGCCTTCAGCTACATCTCCCTGAGCCTGCTGAACTGGTCTCATTCTAATGAGAATGATATCAATTGCTGTCTTTTGAAGACCCTAGAGCCCTATTCTAGAAAGATGGCTTGGGAAATGGCTTGGAACTCAAAGTCACTCCCAGCAGTAGCTTAAGTCCTGCCCTTATCTTCCTTTACTTCTCCGTAATCAATAAGCAGTCTTTAAAAATCAGAAAGACCGTGAAAATGAACAGCAAGTCAAAGCTGTCACTCATCCCATGGTGAAGTAATGTCATGAGCATCAGCACCTTGAACCTGGGGATCCCTTCTCACTGTTCTTCAAGACACCATTCTACCCCAGTTTCAGACAGTCTCTTCTAATAGCGGTCCATAGGTGAGTTGATTTCCTTCCCTGTCTTCTAACTCTTGATCTCCATACTTCCCTGCAGTAGATGGAACCAGTAACCCAGAGCGGTGTCCTCTAAGGATTCAAATACAGCATCAAATTCTGCATCAGAGGTGGCAGAGAAAAACAGCAGAATGCTCTCTTGGTTACATTCATCTGTCCCAAAAAACTCTCCTCCTCCTGCTCCACAGCCACCGGGGGCTAGTCTCCTGCCAGTCTGTGGAGATAGAACACTTTGGGGCTTCTAATAATCCAGAGGAAGTCACTGACTGAGCCATAGGATTCTTTCCTTTTGCTAACTGAATCATAAATGTTGTCCACTTGTGCCCAACTACATTCAGTTCTGCATTAGGTGCATTTCTTTACCCAATCACAAGACATCAGCTTAAAATGAGCATTAAAATGAGTGAAAACTCAGAAACCATCTGTAACATATCCTAATATCAAGATGAATGCATAAGGAAAATGTGGTGCTCAGTAGAATGTTGCTGTAAAGAAAAATGAAATGTGACATTTACAAGTAAATAGACAGAACTGGGAAAATAATTACACTGAACAAGCTCACCCAGACTCAGGAAGACAAACTAACTCTCTTATAGGTGGGTGGATCCTAGCTTCGAGTCTTTGTTTTATATGTTTAAGTTGGAGTACATGTAGAATCCAGGTTATCAGAAATGGGCCATTGAAGGCAGATACATTAAGGTGTAGGAAATAAGAAAATGTAGGTGCCATGAAAACAGAGGGGGTAGTGAGGCTGGAAAAGTTCAAACGTGGAGGGAGTTAGGGCAGGGAACATGAGGGGTGAGGAAACTTAGCAAAAGGAAGCGTACATGAAATCTGTACAGAAACCTACATCTGCCTGCATGTAATCCCAGCAAAATCTACAACTAGAGGTGGCAGCAGAGCACAGGTACCAGGAATGATGAGGTGTGGGGGGAGGGGGAAGGGGCAGGTATCCCTGTTAATCCTTGTTACAGTGTTTAGTAAGGCTGGCAGCAGAGGAACTGAGCAGAGCCCAGTATGGTGGTGGTGGATTAACTTAAGGATGTACAACGAAGCCCCGTGGAAATGCCTTAGTTTGTAAGTTCATCAAATAAAACTTAAAATGTCTCTTTGTTGGATGCTTTTATATATATTCTATTTTATTCTAGACATTTCTTGAAATAGTATTTATCCTTTCAAAATATCATCCCTTATACAATGTGTTTTGATCACAACCGTTCAGTACTTTCTTCATCCAACCCCCCGCCCATCATCCCACTCTGTCTCCTTCCATCTTCCTATCTCTTTCTGTTGTTATTAACCACAGTCTGAGTCTAGCCAATGATACCGTAAGTGCCTGGGTGTGAGGCGATCCTCTGCGGCACGGGAAACCTACTGATATACATGTCCCCAAAGGTTAGTGACTTACTGCCTGGCAGTAGGATCAGCCAGTGAGTGTTCCTGATGGCAGCGCCACCCTGCAGAGTCCAGGACATCCACACTGGGGGGTGCTACAGTATCTGCTACAGAAATTCCTGGACCTGGCTCTTCTTTCAGCGTTGGTCCTCACAGCACCCTCCCGTGGGAGAAGCTCCCACTCCTGTGGAAGGCTATACATTTTAAGGACTGTGTGCAAGTGTTATTCACACACGCATTTTTGTGTTATGTGTGCTCAAGCAGTACATAAGGGAACCGTACGTCACTAGACCCATTGCGTTTTCATGGACTGAGTGCCCACTTTTCCTCACAGATTCGCACGCTGAGCTGATACTTGAAACACTTTGTCGTTTACAGAAGGAAAAGTAAATTCAATTTGTCAGGCAACCAAAAGTTCCCTCTTGGAAATGAAAAGGTGGCCTCTGTTTTGATCAGCCTTAGTCAGCAACACAACTCACTCACCAAGCAAAGGCTTCTTTTTCCACCCGTATCGTGTGCTTCTGTCTGGCTGTGAAACCCAAGGGGAGCTATTACATTACTGGAGGAAGCTGCAAGCTGTAACACACCCGAGTACTTCAGCATGGAGATCTGCTTATTTTCATTAAGTGGTAGTAAGTGCTCCAGTGTGCAGCGGAGTCATCTACCCGGGGAAGCCAGGGTTCTCTGGATTCTTTGTGGCGTCCTGGGGAATCCCTGCACCACGAGTCCCCAAGCTCTGTCCTAGCCAGGCTCACCCCCTCCACCTCCTGGTAATTTATTAGGAGGAGTGAGTGTCCCCATCCCTCCTCTAGCGTTTCTCTTGTTCCCAAGCTACTGGTTTTGAACTAAAAACAAAGAAGGCAGCCGGGACTGTATTTCATGACAGGATTTAGCACTGCCAGAAATCACGGTGTATCTGTTTGTTCACTTAAACGAGAAATCAAAGATTCTTCTCTCATTTCCCCCTCAAATTGTTGTGCTTTAGACCTAATCCAAGGCCTGGAAAAGCAGAACAAAGAAAGCTGTATTTTCTAGGCCGGAGGGACTTCATCCTATGGATCAGCCCCTCTGTAAAGTTGTGGATGTGAGCTGTTCCCTTTTTACATAGGTAGAGCCAGCTAACTACGCTGGCCTTAAAGCGCAGCTGATCCAACAGCTGACTCTACTCTGATTGTGTTGTTCCTGGAAACAGTCAATGAAAATGGACCTCACATCCAACAATCGCCTTCTAGATGACTTGTACAGAAGCAGGAGATAATATTCAGTCCACCTCAGTTTCTGAGGCAGTGTCACTTGCTGAGCCTGGAACTCATTGATTCTGCTAAGCTGATGAGCGGTCAAGTCCAAGGGACTCACCTGACCCCCCTGTCCCAGACCTGGTACTTCAGGCTTTGGGGGTCAATCATGTGCTCAAGCTTGTGTGGCAAGAACTTCTCAGACTGAGTCTTACCCACTGCCCCAAATGCAAGTCAAGCCTTTTCTGTCCTTGTGGGTTAACTATTCTTTGTCACATCTCCCCCAGCCCTATGACAACCACATGGAAGCTGCCAAGATTTCGTTTAAATCAACTAAACATCTTGTCTCTAAATCCACCCCATTCCCAAATTTCTATGTCAATGGCCAGCAGCACCACCAATTTCAAGGCAAATCACTGCTTTTATTTTGAAGAACAAATAATCAAAGATACAGAGTTTGCTTAAACAATTCTAGATGAAATTGAACTATTACCGTCAGTTTGACATAGAAGTCTGTGACGGAGATTATCTCCCTGGAATGAAGGAGACTTACTGAGGGCAAATGACTTACACTTAGCTGGGCGTCAGGGAAGCACAGAAATGAATGGAACTGCTCCTCTTTGCTGTGTGGTTACAGCAATAGGACTCACACAGGCTTGGGTAGCACATTTATTCTTGCCCAGGGCCTGCAGAGCTCACTGCCTACACGAAAGGGGGGCTCTTGGCAAGGATGGAGGCATGGTGGTCATCAGTCATCCTCACCTGCCCAGGCTCCCTGTTCCATTAGGAGTGAGGAGTCTCTGGGCAGAGTCAGGAAGGGGAAGGATTTCCTCCACTGCCAAGGTTTTCACAGCTGCTTCAGAGCAAACATGCAATACGCACAGAGTCTAAGTGGAGGAAGCAAATTATGCATTAAAATAATATTTGTTTGACAGGCAGGTTGATTTCTCCTGAAATGCTTCACCCCTGTAAAAATGACTAATTAGTATTTGTTTGTATCTATGGTTACAATTATATTAATACATGGCATAACATCAGCACATGGCAGGTGCTATTAGAAGCTCTTATCTCATTTTTGAACACTTGAGTCTGAATCAAGGAAAGGTTAATTTATTCATTCAAGGTCACATAAAGATGAAGCCATCTTTCTGCAGATCGGAAACACCCCCTTGCCTCCTCCTTACATAAGGCTTCTGATCCTGGGAACTCATTTCCTGGCATCAACCTTAGTGCCTGCTTCTGTTCTCACATGTCTGGAAATGTCTATCCTCCTAAGGATATCAATACAGGGTGGAGGGCTCACAGGAAACCAATATGACCTTACCTTTGTTTGTATCTGTGTTGACCTCTGAAATTTCAAGTTCCTTAGCATTTCAGAGTCTAGTATCTACAAAAGAGTCCAATTATCAATTACATGTTGTAGTGGTTTGAATAGGAATAGTCCCCATAAACTCACGTATTTGAATGCTTGGCCCATAAGGAGTGACACTATTAGGAGGTACGGCCTTGTTGGAGTGGGTGTGACATTGTTGGAGAGTGTGTGCCACTGTGGAGGCAGGGGTTGAGGTCTTACATATGCTCAAGCTCTCTGTCCAGTGTGGTATGCAGTTCACTTCCTATTGTCTGCAGATCAAGATGTAGAACTCTTAGCTCCTTCTCCAGCATCATGTCTGCCTGCTTCCTGCCATGTCCTGCAAGAATGATAATGGACTAAACCTCTGAAACTGTAAACCAGCCCCAATTAGATGTTTAACTTTATAAGAGTTGCCATGGTCATGGTGATCTTCACAACAGAAACCCTAAGACAAAAGTGTCTCTTGATTCCTATGTGCGTGTACTATTTTAAACAATTGGTATTGATTCATTTAATCATCTCTCAATGCTTCTGTGAGGAAAGTTCTGTCATTATCCATACATCATAGAATAGAAAACTAAGGCACAGAATGATGACATCATTTCCAGACATTCAGAGTCAAACATGCCTAGAAAGTTTTTAACCACCGTGGTCCTCAGAATCTCAGATGAAGAAAGCTTATCCACTGAAGCTTACCTCTTTCTTTCCATTCCTTTCTTACTCACTCCATGTAGCTCTCCTTCCCTACTCCTCTCTTCTTCTTCCTCCTCTTCATTCTTCCCCTCCTCCTCCGCTACTTCTGTAATCTCTCTGGCAGTCGAACCCATACTTAATGCCATGCTAAGTAAAGATTATAGTGGCTGAGTGTGAGTCCTACACATAACATTGATCTCAGCCACAAGTGAGGAAGATGCAAGGTAGAATCTTTCCTTCAGAGGGATCAAGGCCTCAGAGAAACATGGATATTGGACAGCTAGGCCCAAAAACTATAAAAAGTAATCACCTATCATTTTATATAACCCCTCTAAATTGTGCCTTTGCAGCCTCCGGAAACTCAACAGCACTTCTGGACAATGCAAAGCAATAAAATCAAGGGTTTCAGTTCAGCGCCAGCATCTTTAGGAGGAAGGCATCTGAGCCACACCCAGGATGCTATGGAGACAGAAGAAGCCAAGAAAACATACGCCTTCCAAGGGTCTAGCTATGCATTGTACGTTAATTGGTTCAGATGCCCTTACTGAAGAGATTATGATCTGGACCTCTTCCTTGCAGTTCCTACAGTCCTGAGCCCTGTGCTTTGCTCATACAATGAACAACAGTAAAATGCTTTCTACACTAGCTTCAACCACCTGCACATCTTTTCTTCATTTTTGAACTTCAGACCTATGTCAAAAAGCATCATGTAAGGGGTGAGAACAGTCAAAGAAGACATACAGCATCAACCTCCAGCCTACATGCTCATATATGCATCCACAGACAAATGCACATACATCCCCATGAAGATGCACACACAAGCATACAGGAGTACAGTACACACAAAAGCTTTCAACTGATAGGGAGAGGCCCATCACATTGGATAATACTATTTAGACCAAACCTACCAGCTTAAATATTATTCTCAAAGGAAAGCACCCTAACCTAGAACTGATGGACTGTCTGGCTCAGTGGCCCAGCAAGGTTGATATGTACAATTAACCACTGCCACGTCCATAGCACGGTCTGACTCAGGCAACTCCACCATATATGCAGTTTTAGCATCCAGGCATCAGCATATGTGATGTGTAAGTCAGAAGAAGTCTGATTTACACGGAGCTACATAAAACTCACTGAAGTGGGGAGAAAGACAATGAAGCCACCACTGGAATGTTCGTTCCTTGCATACCGAAGCAGTTCAGGGTGAAAAACATTCAAAAGGAACAAAAAAGTAGTGTAACAATCTCACGGCATTTGTTCAACAAGGTTACAGTCAGAAGACTGATAATACATGGATCTGAAGAGCATAGTGTTTTCATATTGGCAAAATAACCTGCATGAAAGTAGAATTGCAGTTGAAAATTCTGAAATGGATTTTTCTTCATTTTAACCATTATAATAAGACATGATGAAAATTAAAAAAAAACTTTCATACACCAAATTAACAATTCCTGAAATGAATGTAATTTTCAATAAATAATATGACTTTAAACTGAAATTTAGGTTGGCATGTATTGATTCAAATGACAAACTGCTGTGAGTCACCTGCATCATGCTACATACAAAGGCATGACAGGAAACGTCCATATTTCAGTGTGTTGTTTCTCTCTTCCAGCTCTACACTGGTGTCAGAACATGAGGTGTCAAATGAAAATGAAGTTCAGGAATTTGAAGCTGTGTCCCAGTGTCACTTACACATCCCAAAGAAGACACCTGAACTAGCCTATTAGGAACAGGGACCTGAGCTCTGAGAGATAATACCTTTCTGTAGTCTGGAAATCCATTTTCTTTTCTCTGTTAAATAACTTAAAATACATATTCTTTTATCCATGTGTCAAAAAATGTGGTTCACACAGAGCTTGCCCAGAGCCAAGGAACGAACAGAACTGGTCCATCTCATCAGTGTTGGTAAGACTGTAATATGACAAATTGAACTGGGGTGTGAATCAGCCTCTTAAGCCATCTACATGTGAGAAGGGAGTCCTGTCACTTTTTAGTGCCACAACAAAAGATAAATGTTTTATTCATGTAAAAGAATCTAGAGACAAGCTATTTTCATTTTGTGCCACAGAAGCTGCTGGACAAGACACTTGCATAATGTTGATTTGGTTTGGGGTGCGTTTGTTATGTCCATCAGACCACCCTTAGGAAAATCCAAGAAGGACTGACAGACATCTCGGTTGGTGAATTGCTTGCCCCACATGTCTGAGGGCCTGAGTTAGAATCCCCAGAATCCATGTGAAAAGGAGAGGCCAGTGGTATGTTCTTGTGGTCATTGTGGTGTTGAGATGGAGAGTGGATGCTAGGTGGGGCCCTGGCAGCTTCCAGGCCACCCTACCCTACTGACTTGAAAAAGTTTCAATCCAGTGAAAATCCCTATCTCAACCCAAAAGTGGAAAGTGCCTTGAAAATGACACCCACTTTGTCCTCTGAACTACACACGCATACACACACATACACACACACAAACACATTCATTCCACACACATACACTCAATATGCATCACAGTCACTGTCAATCATTCTGATAAGCAAAATGCCTATTATGTCAACAGAATGCAAGGCGACAGTAGAGACAAAATTTGTTGCGTCCTTATGAGATCAGTTCCTCTCAATCGAGCCTCCTGGTAACAATGTCACTATGTCACATCCTCCCTTCTTGGGAGAGGAGAGTGGTCATCTTCATGCCCGTGTGCAGCACATTCTCAGTGTGAACTCAGTATTATTGCAATCTGTGCTGTCCAGAGAGAAAATCCCAGTATGGAGGCAAAGCAATGCTTTTCTTTGAAAGTCATCATTCTTGATTTTTCTCAAATATTAGTTTGGATTTTCCAAAATTGGAAAATAGGTCAGGTGTATTAAAAATCCAGAAATCACTGATAAGGGGCTGGAGAGAGAGCTCAGTAGTTGGAAGCACTTACTGCTCTTCCAAAGAACCTGAAATTAGTTCCCAGCACCAAAGTGAAGCATCTCACAACCATCACATGCACAGACACATGCACACCCACACATATACACTTACACACACTCATGCACACACACATTAAATACTTTAAAATAAATTAATGTTAAAATTTCTAACAGGAAACATAGCAACATAAAAATGTAGAAAAATTTTACTATTTCTTTTGTTGTTTAAAATGAATAATAAACATAAATATTTCAAATCTGATTTCAAGAGGAATGGTTAGGAGAAGAGACCTGTCTAGACAACAGATTTCTCACACAATTCTCTTCTTCCTGGTCCCTTCCTTCAGAAAGGACCGGAAGAAAGTAGCCATCGATTCAGTTGTCTGTTTGTTTCAACAGAGCAGAAGATTAAGACCTGCTTCCCCCAGTGTATGAGGAGGAAGCTGGTTTTCATTCATCGGTCTGTAGGACAGCAGAGAGGATCTGTCTAAATGTGACCAGATGCGGCTTCCCCGAGTGGCTAGGCTTTCATCAGGCCATCTTCCCCCAGCCTTCTCACCTCTCATCACCGTCCTCTCCCTGGACTTCACAGGTCTGAGAAACAAGAGTGGACACAGGCCCCAAGTCACGAAGGAGGCGTAGAGGCTGTGAGCATCTGTAGCACCAACAAAGGCTACAAAAGCATGGATGTCTGTGGCTATTCAGAGAAGGGCAGGTGAAGACGCCAGCATTTTCAGGCATCTAGAACGTAGATCATTGCTCAAAACTGAAAGTTAGTTCGTGTCTGAGCTCTCCTGGGCTCTCATGGATCTTTGCGGTCTGTTGATGAGAAGCCCTTTTGATAGGAAAGACCTAATCCCACAGTTTGCCTTTCAATGGTTCTTAGCATTGAGACAGAGAAGACTCTAAATGAGTTTTACCGTCTTCAGTTCGCTCTCCAGTTTGTGGCCTGGTCAGGGCCCCGTGATGATCTGCTTCAACAAGCCATTTGAGAACTCCTTGCTGAACTGTTAGCATTTAAAGCTGGCTTTAAAGTGGTTCCTCCCCCAGTACCTGGACTCCTTCCTACACAATTAAGTTCACTAAGCAACAGGAACTGATTTTCTTGAATGCTAGCTTTCCAAGACATGGATGCTGGTAAGTTTGACTTGCCTCTGGCTTGTGGATAACCTCTTCCTCTGCTCTCTCCTTGTGGCCTTCCCTTTATATCTTCCAAGGTACCCTAATCTCCTCTCCTTATAGAGAGACAGCACAGTGGATTATGGAGACCCTAATGATGTCCCTTCTACTTTGTCATCTGTGCAAAGGCTCTACCCCAAAATGCTGTTCTCACAAATCTTAGAGACTGTCATTCAGCCCCAGTGTTTAATTTGAACATTTAAAACTCAACAGAGAGGCAAGCTTAACAGCCAAGGTATCAAGTAAGTATGTAGTGTAAATAGGAAAAAGTAAACAAAACCTTCTAAAATGGCCATCTCAACCAGACTTCAAAATTTCTACTTAACTAGTTCAGCTAGTTTATTCTTACTTAAACCCCTTCTGATGCTGAAAACAAATCTACTTGTAGATGAAAGCAAACTTCTCACACTAGTTCTAAAAGTAAGAAGGCATTCCGAACCCTACCATAGGAGAAGCCCTTATTTGCATAAATGCAGGATTTTTAAATGTTTTGTAATAATATTTTAGTGATTTTTCTTACACTTGGATATATTCATTTTTCATATAACCTGTAACTATTTGCAATTATCTATCTCATCTAGCTTTTTGTTAATGAGTCTGATGTTCAATATAATCTGAACAAAACTTCACAAGGAAAGAATTTAAGTAACAAATGAGGATTTGTTTTTTTAAAAAAATCGTTTTCAAAGTAGGGGGATGTGGCATTGACAGAGCAAAAGAGTTCCAAAGAGGTAAGGGGTGGACGCACAAAGCCAGTGTAGATCCTGATTCCCATGTCTTTCCAGTACGCAAATGAGGGACTCCTTTATGCAATCAGCAGATGCATCCATGCTCAGGGGCAGTTGCTGACTAGAGTTGGTAGTTCATTGATCAGGTACCAGCAATGAGCTTGGCCCATCTAGTTGCTGTTTATCTGGTCATCTGGAACAGGAATGAGGCCTGGCTAGGGCCTCAGAGTTCAGCTGTTGGTTCCTCCTAGAATGCAGTATGGTGACCCCCAAGTGACTGCCCAGCACGTTGGGAATTTAGTTTCAGTGAGCTACTGGTCTTCCAGGAGATGCAACTTTTACTAAAGTCCTAAATATGCAAATTAAGCACTTTTCTAAATGTTGAAATCTACTGCCAAGAATTAGGGCCAATCTTAAAGACAAGTTGAAAACAGCAAAGAAGAGTGGTGTGTGTGTGTGTGTGCGCGCGCGCGTGTGTGTGTGTGTGTGCAGAGAGTGACTTCCGACTCCCAGACGTGTGCACTGGGGATGGGGCAGTGAGATGGCAGATTTTAAGATACTAATTATTGCTTTGACCCATATTAAATCTGGAAAGTTTCCTAAGGGAAGAATTTCATTTTCTCTCTATCTTGCTATTCCTTTTCTACAGGAAGAACTAGTGTTTCTAAACTAAACATTTAAGCCTTTTATGTCACACTCACTTCTTGTTCACACTGGCATGGACCAAGGGAATGCTGACAGGAACTGCTTCTGTTGAAAGTGACCCTCGGACCTGCCCAGAGACTGTGTTTGCCATGTGAGTCACAGCGGTTTAATACCAGTCACCAGGAACCCTCAAGATTCGGCTGGGTCCTTTAAGAGTGTTTATAAACTCTCTTTGAGATGTGGAATTAAGAATAGTGTGTAGATATTCCCTCACATTATGCAAGCCACAGGCCTGCACAGCCAAGCTATCATTGTCCTTCAGACTTCTAAAGGTCTCTGTAGCATGGGAAGTCCCTTACGAATGCCTAAGAACAATTAATATCTTTTCCTTGGGTGTCCTCAAAAGTTTTTCTCAACTTAGGCAAGTTTGGGGATTCAAAACAGAGCATTATGTGGTGGATTTCCCCCTAAATATGCGGTCCAGTTTCTTCCTCTTTGTCATTATTATTCTTATGGGTAACAATAACAGTCTGAAGAGGGGAAATTTAAATACTTTCCAATAAGAAAGAGGCAGCTCAGGGAAAGACTACTTCTGTAGTTACTGTGTGTTTTCTACTTGAGACACCCTCTGCTTTTGAAGAGATTCGCAGCGAAATTACTGAAGCTATATGCTTTAGTGTTAACGAGACACAACAGCATGGCATTGGAGTTAATGTTTACCTCGGGTAAAACCTTACCTTGCTTTATGGATTTCGGAGAGATAGCTTATCTACAGCCATTGCTGTAGATAGTTTTAACAAAATACAAAACACCACACACTTGCTCCTATGCCTCCTGGATGAGGAGAATTGATTTATTAAGGAAGAGAGTCGCCGGATGCCCTGTGGATGATGGCAACCCCTGGGAAGATGAGTCCCAAAGACCTACATTCCCTGTTGTTCTGACCGTGTCCTTGTCAAAAAGTGACTTGGGGGAGAAAAGATTTCTTCTGGCTCAGGGTTTAAGGATACGTCCTCTTATGGCAGGAAAGACATGACGACTACATTCCTGAGAGCCTGGGAGTGTGGCTCGCATCTTGGCAATCAGGAGGCAGAGACAACACAGGACTCAGTCTAAGATTCAAGCCTCAGGGCCTCTATCCAGACACCTACTTCCTCCTCTCTTCAGGGACCACTTCCTGACAAGTCCACAATTTCCACAAACAGCGCCACCAGCTGGAGACTGGGGAACAGTTCCCTGCCCATTCTAGACAAACAAATGACATCATCTTTATGCCCCTGCCTAATGTGAGCCAGTCCTCAGAATAAGAGGCAGGAAGGGAAGGCAGGAGACAAGCCCCCTCTGGAGAGGAGCTCTATCCTGCTTAGAAAGTCAAAGAGGTAACACTTCCTGTTGGTGTCAGGCAGGCTGCACCTTAGGAGATTTTCACAGCACACATGCCTTCCAGGGTAGTCAGCATGTAAGAGATACCCTATGGTTAATGGCAGTAATCGTTGGTACTATGGCCACTAATACTTGCTTTCTACTTTCTAAAATGTCAGGGTTTATCCAGCAAAAAGAATATGATACTGTAAAATCAACAGCAGGGCAGTTGTAGAGCCACAGCTTCTTTGGTTTGATAATGCACCTATCTAAACATTTTAGGAGCGAATATGACAGTTCTTCTCAAGTCTTCAACTAGCAGCCAACATTAACAAATTACAGCACTTATTTTGGAGTCTATGAAATGGGTTCACAGTTTGCAAACCTTTGGTTCCTCTGAGCACCTCACACTACTTCTAATAAAGTCCAGATGTCCCTGATCTTTATTTCAGGAATTTACTTTTCTTAACCAAAAAAAAAGTAGTATTTTCCATAATGATTGCTGACTTCCCAGAAAATCAAATCATTTTTCACGTCAACGCCATGTTCTGAATTCATTTCCAACTAACTTTTGCTTTACAGTGCTCCGATTGTGATCACTAAACCATTTAAACAATATTGCTGATTCCAAGATCCAGTGACAACCGATTATTTATTGCGCAAGAGAGGACACAAGGAAAAACTTTTAGATGTATTCATGCATTTCACAATTTCAAAATTATATCATGCATTGAAAAGTTCGGAAGGTTCAGAAAGAATGTTAAAGTGAGAGGGAAGGGAGAGCACTGCGAAGTGATGTCCCGTGGACACGGCTTAGCTGTCCCACACAACTCTCAACTGTGGCCACCTACACAAGGTCTTTGCAAGATCAATCCAATTAAAATGTCACATGTAGAGAGACTGCTGAGACTCCACCCCTATCGAGGAGATATTGTCAGTTGTCGGTGGATGGATGATGGGCAGTTACTTTTCTTTAGGACCATGACCACTCATAGATTACCCATTCCCCAGTGGATGCTCTCATAACCCAGATGATATGGGAAGAATGAACTGGACTCAGTGTGTCAGAAATAAATTATAAAAGGAGGTCATGATGTCGAGAGGGAGATGTAATGGGAGATTCTGGGTAGAGGTGAGAGAGTAAAGGTAGACTTGATCAAGATAGATTGTGTGTGTATATATATATATAGGATACTATTCAAATAATAATAATAAAACCTCAGCAGGAAGACAATGCATCCGTCCTCATTATACACCCCATAAGTTAATGGGTTTGATGTTTAACATCATTTTCCACACAAGTCATTAATCTCAGTTATGGAGACACTGTAAATAAAATATAAACTGTTTTATTTTAAATTTGATTTTTGTTCATTCCATTCAGAAACATTAAAATGGGATAATTTTTAAAACTCTGTATGCTGAAATTGCAAATGTCCATCCATACCACAAAATAGTCACTCCCAGGAGTCAGCTTCACCAGTTTTTTGTAGAAGGAGATTCTAAAAGTATTGACATGAAAGCCATTTCCAGCATCCAATCCTTGGAGATTATTAGACACTAGTATCAGGATTATTGGTTGCTTTATTAGTAATTCCTCTGTATGGCCTGCTCAGAGATCTCCACATACCCTAAAACTCTACACATACTTAACATGTAGAATTTATAGTATAAATTGATGTGCATACCAAAGTTAGTGGAATATAAATATATAAAAACTAGCAGCAGACAGTGACTTTGGGTAGAGTACCTTCCCTTGAAAGTATTGCATTGCTTATTTAAAAAAAAAATAAGGCTAGACTGCCCTGGAATTTCAGGGCCTTCTATACTGAAGACAGAAATTTCTCAGAAGTAATTGTGAAAAGGTTACTGACATAAGAGCTATAACATGTAAGAAAATTTACAACTTAATTGGCTTTCTTTTGTACTCTTTGTTCTTTGGGAACCTGCCACCCAACTTCCAAATAAATACACAGGTTTATTCTTACTTTTGAATGCCCAGCCTTAGCTTGGCTTATTTCTAGTAAGCTTTTCCTGACTTCAATTATCTCATCTACCTTTTGCCTCTGGGCTTTTAGCTTTCTCTATTCTGTGTGTCTTTTTTACTTCTTACCCTGTTGCTGGCTGTGTGGCTGATCCCTGCTGTCCTCCTCTCCTCTTTTTCATGCTCCTTTTTATTCTCTTTTCCTCCTTCTATTTATTCTCTATGCCTGCAAGCCCTGCCTATTCTTTCTCCTGCCTACCTATTGGCCATTCAGCTCTTTATTAGACCATTCAGGCATTTTAGACAAAGTAGTAACACAGCTTTACAGAGTTAAACAAATGCAACATAAAAGAATGCAACACATCTTTGTATCATTAAACAAACATTCCACAGCACAAATGAATGTAACATATTTTCAATATTCAACAATATGCAATTCTTTTTCTCCAGTGTGACTCTGCCATAAAATATACTCTGTCACATGACAGTGTATAATTTAAAATTATAATTTTACAGAAATTAATCTGCCAAAAGTTGATTGATCATTTAAATTCTCGGTCCAGTCACATTGCAACAAAGTGTCATGTCACAGATTTGAGCAAAGGCAGCTGAGCCATCCCTAGAACTTCTCTCCATCCATGAGTGCTGATCCCATCTCCATTTCACAAAAGAGAAATCCATTCTTCATTTTCTGTTTCATTGTATTCTTAGCTTCTTTTGTTTCACTTGTTAGACATTAGGAAGCCTTGGGACCAATTCTCTTTTACTTTGTTACTGGTCACCAAAATAGTTCATGACATTTCTTCGTGATGATGTCATTTGCAGCAATGGTGACTGGGGTGTTAATATAGTTGAGTGTCATTTACTCAAGAGATATCGTGATAAGACTTCCCCTGGCTTTGAAATGAGTAATTGTAACCAATCTTAACCAATCATTCTTTATTTTTAAAAATTCTAAATTGGGATGTTGACACATCTTTTAATCTTTACTGCATGTTATTCCCCATAATGCAAAAAGGATTACAGAATAATATATAGAAATGGTTATTAAGGGTGAGGTCCTTCGAAATCCATCATTTGTAATGCATGATAATGGTGGTGAGCACAGTCTGTTCATCTTTGTACATTGAATTTCCACCTAGTTTCATGAGTTTGAAATGCAGGAAATCTGCATGTTTCCCGTTTTCCTTTGGGTCAGCATTTTTATCACCAGAATACAAAACCATGAATGAGTCAGAGACAAGAGGAAGTGAGGGTGGCTGGAGCAGAGTTTAAGTCAGGGCTGCTCTGCCAGCAGCTTTACATGCCTCTTCCATGTGTTCTAGTGTTGAGTTAAGGCGGCTATGGCCTCTCTGGGATCTGTAGCATCCTTCCCAGGGGCCCATAAATGATGGTCAGGAGAACGCAAGCTTCAGAAATGGCCAGAGGGGGGTTCTGGTCATTTTTTCCAGTTTGGTCATTCAAAACAAATTCCTTTTCCTTGTCATCAGCTCTGCTTAATTTAGAGAAACAGTTTTGGTTTTACAGAAACCCACAGGCTAAGCGAATATCTTTTAAAAACTCACACATTTCTGGCAGTGCTGAGAACGGTTTTAAAGGGCCCACAGGTGGTAGAGCTGTCATTTCTGCCTTGGGTACCTTATGACCAACTGGAACAAAAGTCCCTTCCATTCACCAGGGGTGAAATCCGTGAAAGGAGGGCTGGAGTCCAATTAGGGATTGTTTGATTAACCTACTTTGGTTTCAATGCTCAATTTTATCTGTTCATGGATTTTTAGCTCCACAGTTTACAGTTTTTAAAAATGGGGGGAGGGGATTCGCATGTAAATGAAAAGTGAGTGTGGCTTAGTCTCTGGCAGCCGTGGCCATCAAACACGCTGAGCATTGGGCTCACCCTCTTCGGCGAGAGGACTTTCCTGTAAGATAGATATATCGACTCTGAAGCATGAAAAGACAAGCATTTTCTGTCTCACTTTCCTGCGTGTTTGCTTTTTAGGGCAAAAGTAAGTGGAACGCAAAGCAAAATGAATAGGCGCTCAGCAATGCAAACACAAACTTTGTGACAAGTTCAATTTCACACTTTTCCCGGCCAAGAGCAACTCATGAATGGACATCATTCAGAAAAGAGGTTCAGGGAAGACTTCCTTAGCCAAGCAGGGTGATCCACAGAAGAAAGAGGGAAATAATTGTGCGCGGGGGTGGGGGGGATGAACTGAGGCAGTCCACAATGAACAATGAGGACCATGTAGCAGGGTAGCTGAGTCACTGGATTTCTCAGAAAATGGCCACATGGGTCATCTTTGATCATGTCACCAATCCTCCATGTAGTTGGATTTTTTTTGGTTTTGTTTGTTTGTTTGTTTGTTTTTTAACTCTCTAGGCACCTGCCACCCTTCTCCCAAATAAATACACAGAGACTTAGTCATACTTAAGAATGCCTGGCCTTATCTTGGCTTGTTTCTAGCCAGTTTTTCTAACTTAACTTATCCCATTTTTCTTTATTTATGTTTTGCCTGGGTTTTTTAACCTTTCTTTATCCTATATGTCCTTCTTCCCTTCTTCCTTTATGGTTATCTGTGTGGTCTCGTGGCTGGGCCCTCAAGAGTCCTCCTCTCCTTCTTCTTTCCTGCTCCTCCTCCTTCTCCTCTTCCTCCTACTTTTTCTCTCTGTCTGCCAGCCCCACCTACTCTCTCTTCTGCCTCACTGTTGACTGTCCAGCTCTTTATTAGACCAACCAGGTGTTTTAGAAAAGCAATTCATGCAGCTTTACAGTGTTAAACAAATGAAACATAAAAGAATGCACCAGATCGTTGCATCATTAAGCAAATACTCTACAGCAGAAACATCTTCAACTGATATTCCATAACACCTCTGCATAGCTATTTCTAATTGGTTTGGGCTCCTATTTTTAAACAGGTAAGTACCGAAGTCAGAATCTCAATTGTTGTAGCACAGACCCTTTTGTGAGAAAAGACCAGGGATCAGGGCAGCAGGGCTTGAAGGGTGCCATGAAACCTGCCGTTTAAGGTAAAGAACCTGCATGTTCTTCTTCACAAATGACCCTGTAGCCCGTGTGACCTAGAAAACCCCTGCTTTGCATTTTGCCTAGACCTGCTGAGGAGCATGAACAGCTCTCAGCGAAGCATATTCCTTGCATAGAGTTAGTGAGAACCAAGCATTTCTTGTATTTCTATAATCCAGGGAGTGTGGGGCGTCTCAGCATTCTGTGCAATGTGTCACTTCCGACTGCTGTCTGTTGATATTCGGTTCTAAGAGCACTGTAACTCGAGGAATGTTCTAGAGCAACACAACAAACAGTTACTAAAACATTCCATGTTCATCAGCTGCCTCTATACAAGATGCCATCACAAATACAGTTGCCTGAAAGCAGGCTTGAGTAGAACTCTGGTTCACTCAGCTCAGCCTGTTCCAGGCCCCTTTGGAACCATTCGGGGTTGGAAGGATGATTGCTGCTGTTCCCATGTGCCAAGCACGTTGAGGGCTTCTCTTGGCTTTGCTGGGCACTGGTGAGGGTGCACTGGTTTTAGTTTAGGCTTGCTTACCTGCTGAATGCATTGGATTCAAATCTGATTTTTTTGAAACTGTAGTTCACTTTAAACACTCTGTTGGCTTTTTATGAATTAAACTCCACTTGTTTTTTAAGGCCAAATCCACAACTATTTGGAAGCTATACATGACCCTTCCCACTGCTCCGCTGGCCTCTCAGATGGTTGGGAGGAAAGACCCTTGAGTTTCTGAAGAGCCCAGTCATTAGGTGAAACTGAACCCTAGGAATTTAGACACCATTGGATCCTGTCCTTACACAAGTATATTCCTGAGTCTCTCACTGACTAGAAAAACAGATGAAAATTTTAAATCCCTAGAAGACATTATCTTTGAAAACTAACCTCTCTTTAATTCAGATTAAGGATACTATGGATTGTTGTATAAATCCACACAACTATGTACTTTCAAACAGGCTGTGAGCTAAGATTATGACTTAATGTTTATAAAAATGAAAGGGAGACCAATACATTCACTTACCTGCAAAATGTGCTATATGTAAATTTCAGTGTCCCTAAAGCTTAAGTCCAGTCACACTGCCTAGATTGCATCTGGACTGTGATCATATTAGAGATCAATAGAAGAGACCCAGATGCTGGTTGTCACAGGATGAAATACATTAAGAGAAGTTCCTTTATAGATAGGGCTTGTTTATTCCTCCTCTCGGTCCTTTGGGCCCACTGCTACTTTGTACACAGCTAAAGGAAAAGAGGTGACATGTTTAGCTTCTTGGCCAGTGTCCATTTAGACAGTTTCAAAAATGTATTAGGAGCACATTGATGGGCACACCCCAGCTCTTATTCTCTAATGCTAGAGTATTCTTCTGGAACATTCTCTGGCCAAATGCCTGCCACCATTGCTGCTGTCACCTACTTTTATTCCAACCCAGAATCTCCGAGTCAGCCAGGGACTGTTACCTACAGAGAGCTCTGCAGTTTTAAGACCCTGGGAGACATTATCTCTGAAAACCTTTTAGCTGCTGGCTACCGAATGGTAGGCTCATGGACTTTTCAACCCTCAAGCAGGTAACCTAAGCCTGTCCTTTCGATCATAGTGGGATTTCAATGAGTAGATGATACATGTGCTGTTTCTTGAGGCACAGACTTCCTTTACTGTGTTAATGAAAGTAACAGAGCCCAGATTTAATGGACAATACAGTGAATCGGTCTCTTGATGAAGTAACCACACAATAAATGGCCATTTGTTATAAATTCTGTGAGTAATATGCAGATTACACAGCTACCCAGTGCCAGCCAGGTTCCTGTCTTAACCACTTCTAACCCTTAATATCACATGTTCATCTTCCTGTGTTTTCTTCCAGAGTCATTGTGATGATGTCACACAGATAATGAAGGACCTTGTTTTTATGGATGCAAATGTTCTTACATATGTGTTTGTGTGTGTGTGTGCCTACAAGAGATTATGTAAACCACTTGTATGCAGGTGTTCAAGGTGACCAGAAGAGGTATTAGATCTGGGACTGGAGTTACAGCTGCTTGTGAGCGTGGTGCTGGGAACTGAACTCAGCACCTCTGGGAAGAGCAGCCAATGCTCTTCACTACTGAGCCACCTCTCCAGCTGCAAGGAAATAGTCTTAACACGGTTTTGATTGATGGTGGTTACCATCACTACTTTTTAATTTAAATCAGTTTGATTTAAGAATTCCCCAAAGTAACAATTCTCACAAAAAGACGTCCAAGACCTGGACTCAGACCTGCAGCAAACAGCACTCTTAACAGACCCGAGGACGTCCACCCTTCTCTGAGACAACTAAGATCCCTGGGGAACTCTGCCTCCAAGCTCCGCAAAGCACACCACAAGCTCAGTCCACATTCACTTCCTCAGCTTCAGTTCCCCTTCTTCCCACACTCCCAGCTCAGTAACAGGGAGCACAGGCAGCGTTCACAGCAGATGACATGGGGAGGGAAGTCGAGTATTTATTTCCCTTACACAGCCAGCTAAAGAGGGCACAGCTCAAAGTCTGCCAAACACTACCAAAGTCTTCTAAAATGCTACGTGTTTTTTTTTCTTTTTAATTCTCTATTTCATATTATTTATATATTTGCTTTAGGAGAGGCAGAGTCTTGCCATATAACCCAGGCTGAACTTAAACATGTATTCCTTCAGTCTTACCTTGTACTGGGATTGTAGTTATGCACCAACATGCCCAGCTCCCCAACAGTTTTATCACAGAGGGAGATTATATTTTACAGAGAGAACCAGGCAAATAGCATGAAGAGAACCACAGAAATGCGATTCTTGATAATTCTCAAGTCAGTGTCCTCTAGTATACCCTTGGGAGGAGGGAGTGCTTGTTCTTTTCCAGTCTTTCCCCAAAAGGTGGTTCTGGACCTGCAGTCCTTCCTTGAGATACTTTGCTATTTTGACGCCTTAAGATATTTCTGCTTGGCCTTAGCTCTCTGTGGCCCATCCCTCACTTTGTTGCTAGTTAAACTGACCATCTTGAGAGGATTTCATGTCATTTCAAATTACTATATGTCCCCTATGATATGTTAGGTTATAACAGTGAGTACTTGCTCACACTTGTTTTAATCTCAACCGTTTGTCCATCACACTTGTTTTGATCTCAACCGTTTGTCCATCACACTTCCACGCGCTAGTGGAAGAGAGCTGGTCTCCCTTGATGTGCACACGCAGCTATGCCAAGCACTCCCTGAGAATAAGCGCAGAAGAAACAGCAGGCTGAGAGCAGGCTTTGTGGCTGGAAACCAGAGCCATTTCAGCCTCTTCTGTCTACACTTCTTCTGCGGAACTAAAATAGAAGAGAAGAAAGTGCGATTTCTCTGTAATCCCTGAAAGTCATACACAAGACAAAACACAACTATGCATTGTGTTACTCTTGTCCAGCAAAGGTCAAACTCCTGCTGAGGCCAGTGGGTCATCTGCTATTTAGAAAAATAAATCAGATGTGGGGGCTTAGGGACAAAGAGCAGGAGGGTTCAATGGAGTATCTCAAGCTGGATGTATTGAGAAGGCTGTAGAATTTACTCTATAAACCTCTGGTATAGCTGTTTTCTTAAGTGTGAACTAATCACCAAGCCTGGAGCTTCTAGTTTCCCTCAGTGGAAGCTAATAGGAAACTTGGGCCCAGTCTTTTAGGGTGGCTCAAAAGACATCTCCAATTAAGAGATGATCTTGCCTTCTAAAATTAAATGTAGGGAAAAACAAAATGAACTGTAAACATTTTTTTGGAGTAGGGAGATAGCTCTGTTTTTTAAATTGCTAACGCCAGGCAAGTACGTCGAAACCTAGGTGTGGTAGCATGTGTAAGCAACCCCAAGACTGGAGGGGAGTGGAGAGAGGGCATGCCTGTAAATCAATGGAGAATCAACCTCACTGGATCTGTGAAATCCAGGTTTCTTGGAGAGATTTTGTCTCCCAAAAGTAAGACAGAAATTGAAGAAGATATCTGATGTTGACTTCTACTCCCAACAAGCACACACACATGTGCACACACATATGTATACACATGCATATGTATACACACATGGACGCATGGTATAGGAGGTTCTTCTTTTCATGTGTTGCTTTCATTGGTTAATGAATAAAGAAACTGCTTTGGGCCTGATAGGGCAGAACTTAGGTAGGTGGAGAAGACAGAACTGAATGCTGGGAAGAAGGGCAGAGAGAGAAGCCATGGATCTTCTGCCTGTGATGGACGCTGGTTAGAATCTTGCAGGTAAGCCACAGTTACATGACAATACACAGATTAATAGAAATGGGTTAAATTAAGATGTAAGGATTAGCTAATAAGTAATTAGAGCTAATGAGCCAAGCAGTGTTTTAATGAATACAGTTTCTGAGTGGTTATTTCATGGGCTAAGATAGCCGGGAAGAACAATTTCTTTTGTGGCCCTGACAAATGCAAAATAATTAGACACTTTCCAATTATTTTAGGCCATAGACAGAGGTTAAAATGGAAAGTTATCTTTTCAGAAGGCATGGCCACATGTGGTCTATAGATTCCTTTCTTTGTCACCAGCACCAGTCGATTTCTCATTGCTTTCAAACGTCCTTTCCTTAGAGAAGCATGCTACTCCTTAGTAATTCATCTCATGGCTACAAAGATTATTTTCTTCCTAATCCTCCTGCCAGAGACATCCATCTTCTTATTCAATGTTTATTTCCTCCTACTTCCTAATAAAAACTAAATTTTGGGCAACATGATGTGCTTTATAGAAAATAACAAAACATTTCTCTGTGTCTCTGTGAGTGGATTCACAGCTTCTGCCCACACGGCTGAAGGTGGGCATTGGTTAGTGGGCCTCTCAAGGAATTTATTCTGAGAAACTTTTACTTGCAGAGCAAACAGCCTTGCCCAGTCTCTCTTGCTTCTTTCTGCAGTTTACAATATGAAAACAATGGAAAACCCAAAGCAGAGTCCTACTGAAATGGGGGAAGGCTAGAAAAGACATGGCGACCTGACCTCTGTATCACCTCTTGCATGTGAGAAGCCATTTACCTGTGGAAGTCTCACTGCAGGGAGACAAGGGCACACACTCTGCTGAGGTTGTATTACTGGCTTATCGTGAACCATATCGATAAACTCAGAAAGTGCAGCATTGGTTTGTGTGCAGAGCGAGAGAGAAAGATCGTTTAGTTCTTCTACATGTAGAAAGACATTCAGTTTATCCAACACCATTTGTTAAAGAAGCTGTCTTTTCTCCGATGTATGGTTTTGTCAAATAGTAAGTCAGTAGGTGTGTGGACTTACATTTGGGTCTTTGGTTCTCTTCTGTTGATCAATGTGTCTGTTTTTGAACAGCGCCCTGGGTTCTACTACCATGGCTCGGCAGTATAACTTGAATATGGTATGCCTCCTGCAGTGTTTTTATTGTTCAGGATATAGGGTCAGATAAGTGCAACTCTCAGACCTCATCAGAGAAGTTTCTTTGTCAACAGATGTTAATACAGAAACTCACAACTCATCAAGGTGAAGAGAGCAAGGGTTAATGGAGTGATGAGTGACAAACAGGACATCTCAAGCACCCCTCTCCATCAGCGATCATCCAGGGATCAGAGCTAGAAATATATAATGCAATATGATAAATATATCTTAAAATTGTATCAATATACAAAATGTCTTAAACAGATGTAGAAACTGGCATGCATACAATCTGACAAAATAACTTTGCATAGGTGTACAAATATTATATACAGAAATCGAAGTATATTCAATAAAACAAATATAATTTAACCTTGTATCAATATACAAGAATCTATACCAATATAAATTGTCCATAAATAGTAGCTCACAAGTATTCACTCTATTACTCACTATTATCATTAGTAGTAGTAGTAGTGTAAATAAGCTCACACTAATCTACCTATTATCCCATAAAATTTCCTTTTTTTTCAAGGAGATCACTGGGTATACAAAGTTTTCACCCCAACCCACAACCCTATCTGAGTAATAATCAACCCCTAAATGATGTCCCTAACGCTGAGGACAAACTTTGTCAGGAGAAGGGACGCCATCTTCTAGAATTGCTCCCAACTGTCATGGGGAAGATGTTCTTTCTATGGAATCCTATAAAAGTAAAATGATGGTTAAGTTTCAAGATTACTTTCCGGTATAACTACAAATGGTGTCTGAGTAGTTAGTATTTTTTTTTTCTGAAGTTCTTATTTGGAGTTCTGGCCAGAACATAGTAAGGAGGTGCACCATTTCAGATAATCAAGTTGAAACCATCTTGAGCAGCTGGTACCCCAAACCCAGTCTTATAGTAGTACTATCAGCATCATGATGTCATATATCAACCAGATGGAGTCATTTTTATGGGGCCCCATCTTCTTCCTTGAAACTTCAAAGATTACTGCAGGAAAATCTACTGTTCATGGTGGAAAATTTAAACATTATTTATATAGACATATATTCAACAAAAGATACCATACAGACAAAATAGGCATGGAGGAAAGTAAAATTTTTTCTTCTTTCTGTCCCATACCAGATGGCTCCTGACATGAGACAGAAACTCTGAATTTTTCTTTCAACAATATGCTTGAATTTAGAGAAGGATAGTCATTGTCCAACTCCAAAGCCAGCTTTGATTTTTAAGTGATTTCATAACTCTATAGGAAGATGTGTGTGTGTGTGTGTGTGTGTGTGTGTGTGTGCGTGTAATGAGTCTTTACCCTCAGATGACCTGCCCTCATAAGTCATATTTCTCTTTACTTGGTGATCCTTTCTGAATAGTTATTTTTTTTCCTTTTTAGGCATCCAAATGTCCAGGGTCTTTTGACTTTTTGAAGATGAGTATTTTCCTGCAAAAATAACAAAACCCTGCCCCAACCCTTATAAGGTTACCTTTCCACATGTATGGTTAGAACCTCTGTAGATGAGCCATCATTTCTCTTTTTCAAGAGGTTTCTCTTTTTTGAACTGAAACTTTATTAATTTTGATGGTATCTATAGCTTTGCTTCTGTGGAAATAAGAGCGAAACCCTCCCCCAACGTAGCACATCTCCTGGTTTCCATTGTGAGGTCAACACGTCCTTAAAATACACTGACTGATTGAATTCAGAAGTCTTTTCTATTATCCAATGTCTCTCTGCTGCCGTTGTTCTTTAGCGTTAAGAAAATTCAAGGTTAATAAAGCATTATGCAATCTATTTCTGCTGAAGACTGGATGCCTCAATATTACAGAAGTACTTTAGGTGACTGTCCAGGCAGCGAGTTGTCTCTGTCAATTCCAGAGTTTTGGAAGTTGCTTACAATGCACTTCCTGTTTACTTAGGTAATATATCCTTCTGGAGTCTTTGATGGAGTTGAAGAAGAGATAGTTATATTTTTCCTTAGTTATGATAAAAGATAAAGTGATAACTATAATTCTTGCTCAATAACTGTTCTGTTTTATGTAATTTCACTATGTTTAAAGTTCAACATTCCTTTTCGTTGGAACAGAAAAGGAGAAATGGTGTGGGAAGTCCTTCTATATATGTGTTGCTTTTATTGGTTGATAAAGCAGCTGCTTTCAGGCAATGGCTTAACATAATATAGCCAGGCTGAAAGAGTTAAATATAGAGAGAGTAGGTGGAGTCAAGGAGAAGCCATATGGCTGCCTGCAGGAGACAGACACCTCCACTGGAGACCACTAGAATCTTGCTGGTAAACCACAGCCACATGTCGATACACAGATTAATAGAAATGGGTTATTTTCAGATATAAGAGTTAGCCAGGAATCCGCTTAAGCTATTGGCCAACCAGTATTGCAATTAATACAGATTTCTGTGTGGTTATTTCAGGTCTGAGTGCTGGGAATGAATGATCAGCCTCTGCCTACACCAACCCATAACTGAGAGATATGGACAGCTGATGATTTCTTGAGGATGGAGAGGAGTTTTTTTTAAGGATGTGGCTTCTAGTAAGAGGTAGACTATGCTCCAGGGAATGGCACTGCATCAGGAGTATATGGGCAGCACAGACCAGAGTAGCTAGGTTATTAAAATAAAAATGGGACATGAGTTCCAGGGAGGAACCAGGGGTGAATGCAAGCAAAACACATTGTATGACTACTCAAAAAAACTGATTGAAATTTCTTACTAAATTTCTGACTAACAAGTAAATGTCTCTAAATAAAATTGTATATATCTTGTTTCATGCATGTATATATATATACACATATATGTTTCGTGCACACATTTATACACACAATCCATATATGTATTATGTATAATTATAAATTGGAATCCCCTAGAAATGGAATCCCTGATTTGAAGTCTTCAGCCTTGACTTGGGTAGTGAAACTCCAGATCCTTGAAAAGTTTGGGTCAGTCTGCTTTCTCAAAATGTCTTGGTTCTATACTACAATTGTTCAGCCACACTTTACCCTCAATACATGATTAAATAAAATGTGCCCAGACACTGGCTCTAAGGGGACAAAGCCACCACCTTAGAGAACCAGTAGGTTGGTCTAAAGCAATGGTTCTCAAACTTCCTAATGTTGCAACTCTTTAATATAGTTACTTACATTGTGGTGACTCCCAAGCTTAAAATTATTTTGTTGATACTTTATAACTGATAAGTGTAAATATCTAATATGCAGGGTATCTGATATGCTTGACCTACAGATTGAGAACTACTGGTCTAAAGCATATGGGAGGGGAATTCTGTAAGCAAGCCAGCATGGCCAGCAGAAGCCACTGGAGTCTATGAATGACTTTGTTCCCTCACTTGGCAGCGATTGGATCTGATTCAGTTCCCTGAGATAAGCATTACAGATATGTTCATGTCTAAACAGTGACCATAAGCAATAATGGGTGTAGTAGGATCACCTCAGAGGGTATTTCTGCGACTCTGGTCATTATTGTCAGAGTTTCAGAAATGCCCAGAGTAAGAAAAAAAGAACTCTTAATGATTGTAAAGTCTGAACTCATGCCTCAATCTGCAGCTACAGCAGATCACTGTGAAGTATTTGGGGGCTGAGTTGCTAATTCCTGGAGGAAATCAATCTTATATCTTCATACACCCACAGCATCTTTTTCACTGGCTGCTTTGAAATGACCAAGGGAACACATTGACAGGTTCAGGTATCTGAGGCCAAATTATCTATGAGTTGGGTATCTCTCCACTAGGTTTTACAGAGGAAATGGAGACATTGTGAGCATTGTAAGATGCCCCGGGGAAGGGAAGTGAGTCTGTGGGTTGTCTGTTCATTACACTCTTATACACTTTCCTTCTGGTTGAATTCCTAAGCATGTGTCTTCAATTAACAGTGTCCACCCACCCCCACATCCCCACCCCTCCCCACATACAAGCTTGCATCTGCGAGATCAACTAACTCTTGAAAATACTTCTTTGAATAATTCATCCATCACCTCTAGGTACAATTTTTCCAGCCCAAAGGAATTCTAAGAATGTTAACTTGATTTGTGAATTTTGTTTATCTATGCTTTATCAGATACCTCAAACATATAATAATTTCTTTGGGGGTATTGACACCACATTCAAGTCTCTTACCCTTTGCTACAGACTTTTAAATAAGCAAGAACCTGTTGTTTGGTGGCACTCCCGAACATTCAGTTTAAGGCTTTCTTTGAGGGAAAGAGGCATCAAATTTGAACCAGACTTGTCTAGAGAGCTCATTAAAGACATGGATTTGAGAAATCAACACCAACCAAGTCTTCAGCTTTTTTCCAAGCCCTAGTAAAATGCGTACTAACTTCTTGTGAAGTTTAGTTAGCAGACAGCAAAGTGGGTTTCTTTAGCCCAGTGTTCACTTTCAGTTCACACCTGAACACATACACGCACATAGCACTCGGGTCACAACAGAACTCACAACTGCACTCCACCCCAGCTCCTGCTTCCTTCCAGGGTGTGATGTAGTGGAATGGGGAAAATACTCAAGATGGGATGAGATAAAAATCACAGGACTCCCATGGGAGTCTTAATTTCCTCTTCTATGAGTGAATGGAACAGCAATTATACGAAAAAGCTTCACCTCTGAGTGTGATGAACTATGAAGCTGGGTTTTCGGTGACAGTGGGCTGTGACTAACAGTGTTGTTTGGTTTTTCTATCCATGCAGAATGTCCATTTCACAGCTCGCATTGGAAAAATGATCAGTCTTGGCTGCAGCCAAGAAGAATGAGATCTGCTAGGAATTTCTGGCAGGCCACCTTCTAAAGGGCCTCTTAGAGGCTCAGGACCTTGCTAGACTTGCCTGTTTACAAGTCTGAGCCCAACTATTCTGGACTCAGAGCATTGGTTATCAACTTCTAAGGGGCCCAGAGAATTAAATGCATAAAGAGATTGATTCTACAATACAAGCTTGATCTATTAACTTACAGTGACTAGACCAGGCTCATGAGGCTTTTGGCTAGAACATATGTGCTGACACTGTCTGGGGGAAGGCATGCCATATTAATTAACTTGCTCAGTGTAAGACAAATGAGGTTACAGAAAGCCATCACAGTAGGCAGAGTCTGTCTTCCATCTTTTGGAACTATAGCCTCAGACCTTACCAATTCCCTTCAGAGCCCCTTAGCTGTCAATTCAAACGTCAGTACTCTACAAGCTCCAGGGCTCAAGAAATGGCCCTTCCTGAGCTCTTTCAGTGCAGAAAAACCCCTTGTGGATGGCCCTGTCATACTTGGGATAAGATTGTTTGGGCTCACTGGGAACACCATTTCACTGACCAAGAGTCGCCCATCTCCCCCAGCAGAAGGTAGGTTTGATACCCAAAGCTCCTGGTGCTCATTCATTTGTTTTCTTTTCTTCCTAGTAGTTTAAAATCAGGAACCTTAGATGGACGATGAGACTCTCAGTCCGTGCTGACTGACCTTCAGCCCACAGTTCAGTTAAATGCTTAATTCGAAGCTCCCACGCTCTGGTCTCTTCGCAGCTTGGGATACTCGTATGCTCCCATGTGTTAGAGGGCTGTCTTCACCTGTCTCTGGACTCTGTTCTGATTTCTCTCAGGCTTTATTGGCTAATCACCCTTCTATCTTTAACTGCTAACCAATGGAACCATTACTTTAAAACATAAGTATTTTCAATCATGAGATTCTTACATACTCTGAGATTTAATCTTGCCTTTTATTAAAGTGATTATTAAGAGTATGCACTGGTTCATTCATGTTGATCATGAGTTCCTAGGAACATAGCTACCGAAAGAGAATGAACATGTAATGCTTCTAGGCGGTTCTGGGAGAGCCTCATACCCAAACAACCTTCATTAATGCCATTCCTGAAATGGAAAGGTTTAAGGATTGTTGGCACATCAAACACACAGTGCCTAGAACAACAGCCAGTGCTGGTTACTAAGCACTAAGCAACATATTCAGATAGATGCAAGATGGCTAATATTCTTGAAAAATCAACATTTGTTATTTGTAATTTTGAGTTTTTCCTCATCATGGTTTTTCACACATTAAGACTGTTATTTTGATTTAAATTCATCTTTAAATAGATGAATAATTCTTAATTCATTCTTGAAACACTGAAAACAAAAGCACATTAAAATAATATATTCAAAACAAAATTTAAATGTTCTTTTCTGAATATACTGCTAATTAAGAAAGTTATTTAGAAAGATCAGAATTGTAGACTGTATTTCTCTTTTACAGTACTTGAATTTTGAAAGAAACTGCTCATCACAACCACCACTAAATATGGATCTTTTTACATAAAGAAGTTACATGATTTTATTTGAAATGACTTTTAAATTTCAATATACAAAACACACATTAAAAATGTCAACTTCTTGTACTCAGAATACTTTCAGTATTTGAAAATATGCATTCGGTTGCTATCACTAACCCAAATAATAAAATAGTATAATAGTCAGATTCAGAATAGTTAATGATTGTAATTATCATAAACATTATCCATGATGACCTAGGATGGTGATGCAAGTACTCGACCAATCATGCCTGTCAGAGCCACTTGGAGAGACAGAGACCCTATGTGTGCCTTGTCCTTCTCCCTTCCCTCCCCTCCCTTCCCCCTCCCCTCCCCTGCCTTTTCTTTCCTTGCTCCGACCTTCCCTCCACCCTCCCTCCTTCTGTCTTCCCTCCTCCATTGGTTGCACAGTGCCTAAGACTGCAGAGCCTCCACTAGAGAACCATTCAGCGACATCCCTTTAATCACCCCTTTCTGTATACTCCACTCCTATAATCTAACTTTACAATAACAGTGTAAAAGAGCAATTGAGAAACATACATGGCAGAAACAAACTTTCTTGGTCTGAATTCAAGATCCAAAAGAATCAAGACTTTCCAAAGCTAAGGCGAAAAACAATATAAATAACAATTCTAAATCAACAAGTCTGGGGGCTATTTACTGTTTAGCCATACCAAAAAGTAGAAGTGTCTCAGAAATACTATTTGTAGGTAAATTGCCACTAAAAAAGCTTAGCTGACAGGTTTCGGATGTCTAAACGTGGGAGACCCGTACAACCAACTCAATATTTAATCATATAAATATTTTCCTTCACTCTTGACTCTTTTATTTGGAAGCAGAATTTCAGCCAGGATAATTTGATAAACTGCACGTCAGCACTTTGTGAAAAGACTCCTCTGTTGTTACAAAAGCTGGCAGCTTCCAAACAGGCTGAGTTTCAGAAGAATTGGTGTGGAGCAGGCAGAAGGAATTCAGACTTCCCGCTGGCAAACCACCTGCACAAACACACGCCTAGCTTCGACTTGGAACCCTCCACTACCTAGGGCGCTCGGGGGCTTTCACTGGTAGAGGTCTATCTCCAAGAATGGAGAGCATGTTATCAGTAGAGCTTGGGTTTCCATCGTTAATACAAACTCCACTGTGTTTCTGACAATGCTTGCTTCCTGCCAGCACTGTCAGTCTATCATTCCAACATATCGTGAGGGTAATTTGCTATGTTAGTGTATTTTTATCTTGAAATTTCTAGACTGGCATGTTTCAGGTGGAATATAAAAAAAGACAGAAAAGACTATGCAGACATTGTCCCTTTCCAAAGTCGTCATAACCCCACCACTCAGCTCAGTCTGTCCCAGGCTCCTTTGGAACCACTGGGGTTTGTAAGGATGACGGCCACATACAGTGCTTTCTTTAGCCTCAATCTATGACATACATGTTATTATTATGAGAGCTGATTTAGGGTCCCAAGTTCATGCTTTAAAGGTCAGTGATGTTTTGATTGGCATTTTTGAAGGATAGAGACTTGAATTGTTTTCAATTACACTTCTTTATTGTAAGACAGTTCTGGATTCATTTTTAAAATTTGCAAGGCTGTACAAAGATTTCCCACCTCATGGCACACGCCAAACAACTGGCAAACTAGTACTGATTCTCTTGCATAACCTACAGTCAAGATCTTCTGATTCATTGGGTGTTAGCTGATGCCCTTGTCATGTATCAAGGTCACACCACCTTTGATGCTGTCACCGTATACCTTTGACTCCTCACAGCTGTAGGAGTTTCTTAGATCTCCTTTGGTTCCCATGACTGTCACAATTTTGGGGAGCACTAACCACATATTCTGAGGTGAGTCCTCACTTCCAGATAAACAATGGTGTTGACAGAGGTTTCCATCCCTCCTGGTCCTGCAGCCATTCAGTCTCAAAGAAACACACAGAGGTCTGCATTAATTATAAACTGGTTGGCCTATTTGTTCAGGCTTCTTATAACTCTTATAATTTATATTAGCCCATAATCCTTGTCTGTGTTAGCCATGTGGCTTGGTACCTTTCATCAGTGAGGCATTCTCATCTTGCATCCTCTGTGGCTGGGTTACAACTGCAAACTGAATCTTTCCTCTTCCCAGAATTCTCCTGTTCTCCTTGCCTTGCCTCTCCTTCCTGCCTGGCTATCCCATCTGTACTTTCTGCCTGGCTACTGGCCAATCAGCATTTTACTAAACAAGTATAAGAAACAAATATTTACAGGGTGAAACTATTGTCCCATAGCACATTGGGAATCAATCTATCTCAAGACCCAAGAATACCATTCTTGGGCATATACCCAAAAGATAGATACTCATACCAAAAAGACACTTTCTCAACTGTATTCATAGAAGCATAATTTGTAATAGCCAGAAACTAGAAACAACCTAGATGCCCTTCAACTGAAGAAAATGTGGTATATTTACACAATGGAGTACTACTCAGTGATTAAAAAAAAAATCTTGAAATTCTTAAGCAAGTAGATAGATCTAGAAAAAAATTAGTGAGGTGACAGACCCAGAAAGACAAACATGGTATATATTTACTCATAAGTGGATATTAGACATAAGCAAAGAATAATCAGCCTATAGTCCATGACCCCAGAGAATCCAGGAAACAAGGAGGACCCCTAGGAGAGACATACATGGATATCCCTGGGAAGAGGAAATAGACCAGATCTTCTGGATAAAGTGGGAGTGTTAGGGGAATGGGAGTGGAGAGGAGAGAAGGGGAGGAAAACATGAGGGATTGGGAAGGTCGAATTGGGAAATGACAGAGAGGGAAAGATATCTTGATAAAGGGAGCCATTATGGGGTTAGCAAGAAACCTGGCACTAAGGAAATTCCCAGGAATTCACAAGGATGATCCTAGCTAAGATCCTAAGCAATAATGGAGAGGGTGCCTGAACTCTCCTTCCCCTGTAAGCCGATTGATGACTACCTTAATTGTCATGATAGAACCGTCATCCAGTAACTGATGGAAACAGATGCAGAGATCCACAGCTAAGCACTGGGCGGAGCTCCTGGAGGAGTGATAATATGAACAAAGGGGTCAAGATCATGATGGGGATACCCACAGAAACAGCTGACCTGAGCTAGTCAGTGGCTGCCCACTGACTCTGTACTGACAGCTGGGGGACCTGCATAGGACCGAACTAGGTCCTCTGAATGTGAGGGACAGCTGTGTGGCTTAGGCAATTTGTAGTGCCATTGGCCATAGAACCAGTATTTATCCCTAGTGCATGAACTGGCTTTCTGGAGCCCATTCCCTATGGAGGGATACCTTGCTCAGCCTAGATACAGGGATAAGGGCCTTGGTCCTGCCTCGAGTGATGTGAAAGACTTTGTTGACTCCCTGTGGGAGGCCTCACTCTCTCTAAGGAGTGGATGGGGACTGGGGTGAGGGAAAAGTGGGAGGGGAGTGGGAGAAAGAAAGAGAAATGGAACTAGGATTAGTTATGTAAAATAAACGAAGATAAATAAAAAATAATTTTAATAAAATGTAAGAAATGTGCTTATGATTAGGCTGTGCTTCTGTGTTCTGTGCACTGGTCTGTTGATCACTTTTCTCTGTCACTAAAAGGTCTCCCAGACTTTCTACACTAGTCTTCAAGTCCCTCTTTCTGAGAAGCTCTGCTTTTTCTGGAGGAAGAAGATCAATATAGAATATCTTCTTCAATTATTCTCTACATTATTCATGTATGTGTGTGTGTGTGTTGTATGCATGTGAGTGTGTATGCAAGCAATGACCATACTGAACGTTGGGTGTCTCCCTCTATCAATCTCTGCCTTGTTGCCTTGAAATAGGGTCTCTCACTGAGCTGGACCCTCTCTGTTTTGGCTAGACTGGGTGGTCATTTGATCTCTTGGGATTCACCTAGCACTGTTTACCAGTACTGAAGTTACAGGAACACTCAACTTTTACCTTCATGCTGGGGATTTGAACTCTGTAAGGAATTCTTACCCCATTCAGAGTATGAATGACACCTTGCTGGACTCCAGTTTGGATGACCACAAATAGTGGCTCAGGTTCCTGTGCGGGCAAACTTCAAACCAGTCAGGCAAACAGTCAGAAGCAAGATTCCTGGGTGTTCTAGAAGTTTCCCAGGTTTTCTTGAGAAGTCACCATTGTATGTTCTTCATCATATAATCACATATTTCCAAATAAAAAGAATTGATTTCTACCGTGATCAGAGTGTTTACTCTCAGGGTGATAGAATACTCATTCAAAAGCAGGTGCTTTCTCAGAAAGGGGTCCATTTATGTGAATGCAAAAGCAATATTTATTACAGCCTCCCCTCTCTTTTACAGTTTAAAGTCAAACTGTAGAAGGTATCGACTCTTGTGTGCGTTTATGCATACCTGAAACCACAGCGCTATCAGGAATAGAGACAGGGATCAGCTGGCTAGCCTCAGCTAGCATTCAGTGAGAAACTCTGCAATCAGGGAATAACACACCTGATGTCTTCCTCTGGCCTCTGAGTTGTGCACAGGTGCACACATCCCCTGCATACAAATGTGTACATATGCCACACATGTGAACAAGCATATCACACATAACCCACTCACAAATCAGGCCTCCACGCTGAAGAAAACAATGTCTAGGGACTTAAATTTCTGATAGCTTATAAGAAAAAGGAATAATTTTGAGGTGCAATTAGATTCTGGTCCACAAGCGTGGAGCCCTTGTGAAAGCTCTCAGCACATGGCCTTCCATGGCCCCTTGTGCAGGGCTCAGGTGGAGATGTAGGATCTAATTGGATCTCGGAGAGATTTATGATTTTAATTTGATGAGTTTGATGAAAACTTCTCCCTCCTGAATAGTATGATGGGCAAGTGGAGCCCTCGTGGCTTCAGTAGCAACCCCACTGCTGGGAAAGATGGAGTCCATGACAGAGGATGAAAACAACTAGGATTGTGGGAAAATAGCAATGAGACTCATTTAACTGGCATCTTGGGGGCTCCGTCTGCATTTTTGCTGTTGATGAACCAATTGGTGCCTTTTATGCCCCTTTTCCAAGATGTGCAAAATCCTCGTTACTTTGCCTTCTACCACCCGTAGTCCCAAGTCAGCAGATAATTTGCAATTAACCTTCCAAACAATCTCAAAACGAAGATTTTCACCAGTGTATTCTCCCTTCCTCATCTAGATCAGGACTGTCGGCCATCGCACATAATGTAAGAGCCTCCCACAAAACCCTTTCGATCAATCTTAGCTCCTTCACAGTCAACCCCAAGGATGACAAAAGACTTTCCTAACTAGAACTCAGAATTCTGCAGTCTTCATACTCCATAGGGGGTGACAATCATGTTTAAAGGCCATGTTCAAAGGGTCCCCCAAGGCATATGCCTGCTGTTCTTGTGACAGAAATCCTCCTTGACGCCCACTGCTTTCCTTGACACTTCCTCTGCATTTTCCTCCTTGCTCCTCGCACATGAGCCCCCTCAGGAATCATTCCATTGCGGCAATCTCAACATCACCCAGCATCTTCTCTCCATCCTTTCCTCTCATTCATCCTTCCCAAAGGGAAGATTCTAGTTTGCTGCAGAACTCACCTGTTCACACATGTACCATCCCGTACTTCTGTTCACAGTCTTTGTACTACCTGGGGCATTATTTCTGATTTTGCACCCAAACTCTAAGTAGGGTGTATTTTCAACAAAACTGGAGCAGGTTATTTTCCGCATCAAACTCTGCGAATGTGTCTAAAACCCGGGGCACAACTAGGAATTGCAAGAGGAAGCTCAATGGTGCTGTTAAACTGAACAGGACTATTCTTGCAGCAAGTTAGACTCATTCTTGCTTCTGTAGGTTTTATTTTGCAACTAAGAGCATTTTAATTAGATAAATGCTAATCTGATTAGTCTTCACTAAAATTAAGTAAAGAGTGCATAACGTGTTCCAGATGGAAAGTACGCTTGTGAATTATGCACTGTGCCTCAAGGTGCACCCCTGCTTAATGGTTTCCATTAAAAGGGGGTAGATATTATACAACGGAGAAAAATTGACACAGCAGACCATGGAAACCATTTTATACCAGGAAAAGAAACAAGCCAGGAGTGAAATACATCTCCGTTTAGAAATGTGAAGATTTTTCTAAATAGAGAAATTCCATCGCTCTGCTCTGAGTAGTAGAGCTTTCTATGGTGTAATAAGAGCCACTGGGGGAATGGAAGAATGATGGGGTTCCCGCAAGATGATAGGAACTGGGGGGTCACTGGGCCATGAAACTCCTCTTAAACTGCTCACTAGCTAGAGTATTTACACACATTACATGATTTTATTTTCAAAATCCCTTTCTTGATGTGTATTAGAGATGCTATTTTGTTGAAGAACAAAACAAGGCTCAGAAACAAAGAAGAATATAATTGATAGCCCCAAATTGGTAGATATCAGCATCCACAATCATAAATGATTATCATTTTCAAAAAAACACTTAAAACACTGGTAAGTGCACAGAACCTAAGTATTGCCTGAATAACGCTTGCTTTGGAAAACTTTGTATAAAATGTATTAAAGTGCCTATCCCAGTTACAAATCTATTGGGCGAAACAGCTTATCCAGTTTGCGTTGTACTTTCTTCACAAAGACCACATCAAGACTGGGGTGGATTTTGCATGCTTGACTCTGGAAATTGCTGTAGCCCCCACTTGACTATAAAAAATGACCTTTGTGGTATAGATTTTCAGTGCCTGAAAATATAAAATAGCTTGAAATGATCCTTTGGAGGCATAAAACAAAGAAGACAAACCTCCTTCCTATCTTTGTCAGGGTGGGAGAGATCATAAGAAAAATTTAAAGAACTGCAAAGAAACTATGCAAGCCCAGGCCACATGGAATCCCAGCTTGGAGAAGGCAGGTGGCCACACCAACCCATCCCTGACCATGAGGTCATTGGCAGTGGTTGACTGTCAGCAATAGGAAGAGTCAGTTTTCTCGAAGAGTGCACAACCCAGTCTGCTGATCACCGTCCAGTGAAAGATCACACTCCAGCAATGTTTCAGTTAGCATGACTTGGTCTGGAAAGGTGTTTTAAAAAGGAGACAAAGTTGAGTGGATAAGGAAGTGGAAGGTGGGTCTGGGAAGTGTGGAGTTGTGAATGCAGTCATAACATATTGTAGGAAACTGGAAACTCTCAGAGAACTAACTTTTGAAAAAACATAAAATAAAAATTTGAAGATAGTCTGTAATTAATAGATGCTCTAAGTCCGTGTCTTTAAAATAAAATATAAGGATGATACTAAAACTTTAATGTAAAGTAAACATATATACATAAGGAATATATCCTCCAACTATGTGGAGATATCAAGTCTTTAAAGCATTGTGTGTCACTCTCTTCAGTGGAAAAGAGAAAAATGCTTTAAGTCAATGACCTGGAGACAGAAATTAAACAAGATGGGCGTGGCGATTTAAAACAAAATGTCCCCCCCATATTCAGTGAATTATTAGTAGATGTGTCCTTATTGGAGTAGGTGTGGCCCTGTTGGAGGAAGTATGTCACTGGGAGTGGGCTTTGGGGTTTGAGATGTTCAAGCCAGGCCCAGTGTGGCTCACTGTCTTTTCCTGCACCTGTGAATTGAGATGTAGAACTCTCAGATACCTCTCCAGCACCACCTCTGCCTGTCTGCACCATGCTTCTTGTCCTAATGATAGAATAAATGTCTCAAACTGTAAGTCAGACCCAGCTGAATGGTTTCCTTTGTAAGAGTCGCCATGGTCATGGTGTCTCTTCACAGCAATAGAAACCCAATGAAGACAGCAGGTATCACTCTCAGAACCCAGTACTTCAAAATGTGAGCTTTGCATTTCTGCAAGCCATTTCAATGTCAGGGTCACTTAGAGTTTCCAGAGCACAATGAAGATTGCTGGGGATGCCTCTTGCTTTGTAGAGTGCTTTGCCTGCAGTGCATGAATCCCTGAATTAAAACCAGTACCACAAGTACAGGAGTGATGGTACATAGCCCTGATTTCAGCACTTCAGAGGTAAAGGCAGGAAGATCAGGAATTTAACATTATGCTTAAACATGCAGTGATTTTGCAGCCAATCTAGGCAACACAAGACTACGTAAGACCCTATCTTGGAAGAAGAGAATTCCGTGAAATCGGAAGAGCTGGAAACAAAGTATCACACCCCTATGGCAGAGTTAACAGATAACCATTCCAGGCCTCCAGCAAAAATGTACCAATGCCTGCAGTTTTGGTCATAGAGCCTCAGTTGTTAGCACAGAGGTAAAGATTCTGGGGATGGATTCAGTCAGGCTTGCAAACGTATGCTTGGGACCTGCTCTCAATCTTGGCCAGAAGTCAGCAGAGGGTAGAGTCAGGCAGAGGGACAGAGCCACTCCTTCAGCAGTGTGGCGCTATGAAGATGAGATGCCCACTGTCGCCACGTTAGCAGTCAGCACCCAGGCCTGCTCACAGACTTCAGAATTCCCCAACCTCAGCTAGACCCTTGCACAGTCAGCTCTAGCCCCACCACTAGGCAGTAGAAGGGCTGCAGGATTTGGAAGTCACTCCTATCCAAAACAGCGCCTCCAAGGCCACATTGGGGAAAGAAAACAAACCTTTGGGAATCCTGGAGCAAGCTTTGCTGCCTCCCACTGCTCCACACTGCCCTCCAGCAGTGCAGCCATAGGTGGCACAGGGAGGGATTCTAGTCCTCTCTCTGCAGGCCCTGGAACAACCTCCTGCTGGAGACAAAACAGGAAAACTGATAAATACGCAACTGGAAGTGTTCTGAGCACTTGCTCCCGTTCTGCGAGTCCAGCTTTCTGAAGTCTATGCAGAAGGTCCATCCGCTCTCCAGAGCTTTACGGAGAAAGTTTCTGTGGTTGGTTTGGCTGCAGCCTGTCAGTTCTATCTGCATTTTCCATGCAGTATTCATATCCACAACTTTCTGATGGATATGGATATGTGTGTTTTCTCTTACTTGAGGAAAATGCTGTAATTGTATCTCTGACCTGGAATCGTCTTTAGTATCAGTAAGAGTGTGTTTGTGGATGATTGACTCTTTTTTCCTACAAAGCTGAGGTCACCCCCAGTGTCTCTAGACAAATCCATTTGTTTTTTAAATAACATCAAAGTGCATAGTTGATGCAAAACAATATGCATATTTGTAAATTCTATGAAAGAGATATTTGTGGAAAGGAGTACTCTCCTCAAATGATTTCACTTTTTAATTAATTAATTAGTTAACAGAATGTGTATGCAGTGTGTCTATGCTTGGGAATGTGCATGCTAGTGCAGGTGCCCATAGTTGCCAAGAGAGGGCATTGATTGGATCCCATGAGCTAGGGTTGCAGGTAGCTGTGAGCTACTCAGCATGCTGCTGGGTAGCAAACACAGGCCCTTTGCAAGAGCAGTATGGGGTCTTAATAGATAACCTATCTCTACAGTCCCAGTAATTAAAAATGTGTCCATTCAGATCAGAACTCCAGGCCCTCAGTGCAGGTGTGATGCTGCCCCAGGAATGTGAGGGCTTGAAGCTAGCTGCCTGAGATCACGTGGAAAGGGTTACTGGGTGACTCTGCCCCATCGCCCCTGTCTTTTCCATCTGTGTTTCTACTTCAGCACTTGGCAGCCCTTCTGAAAGACAAGTGAGGAGCCTTGTCAAACAAATTTTTATTAAGCTGTATTGAGCACGTTTAGGACATTCTCACAAAGCTTTTGTTGCTGGTTTTCTTTCTTTTGTAACATTTAAAAAAAAAACTTCAGGAACATATTTGAACTTCAGCGAAACTGATTCTACATAGGTGAAGCCTGAATAAAGCTATGCTGATTGAATAAAGTTCTCTGTGTGTATGTGTGCATGCATGCAAATGTGTGTGCATGTTACAGGGAGCATGGGGCCCCTTGTTTGTCCCAGCTGCCCAGCTAGCTTACACCCGAAATAACCACACAGAAATTGTATTAATTAAATCACTGCCTGGCCCATTAGCTCTAGCCTCTTATTGGCTAACTCTTGCATCTTGATTTAATCCATTTCTAATAATCTGTGTTCACCATGAGGTCCTAGCTTACTGGGAAAGATTCAGCATGTCTGACCTGATGTCTCCATGGTGGCTCTCTGACTCTGCTTTCTTCCCAGCATTCAGTTCTGTCTACTCCACCTACCTAGGTGCTGCCCTATCAAAAGGCCAAGGCGGTTTCTTTACTCAAACAATGAAAGCAACACATAGACAAAAGGACCTCCTACACCATGTGCATGTGTGTGTGCCTGTGTGTGTTCATGTGTGTGCGTATGTGCACATGTGTGTATGTATGACCTGATGTCTGTGTACCTACACACATGAGGTCATACATGCACACCTTGCTGCTCAATGCCCTGAACTCACTGACTCAGAAAAGTTGTCCTTCCATCTTCACCTTCCCAGCTCATGGATGACAAGCACACACCACCACCCCCAGATATTTTTTCTAGGTTCTGGGGATTTGAACTCAGGTTCACATGCTTGTGCAACGCTCTTTTCCCCCAGAAGCATCTTTCTAGTCCCTGCTCCCAACTGATTTCTTGCATGTTTATTGCTTGAGATGCCATAGAAAACAGCTTGTCCTCTCTATCTTAAATATCTAATATAGAATATGAAAATCAAGCAATTAAAGCACATTCTTTGTGCTTTCCAGAAACTTTTATCAATATCACCATGCCAGTATGACAAGATGTACCTGTGTGATGTGCACATGAAAGTGTGGAGAAGAAATGAGAATAGCAAGGCCATCACATCGCCAATGACTGTGGAGCGTGGCCAAAGAGTTGCTGTGTTTCCTTCACGTTCAGTTTCTGGACGGATTTACCTGGAGGTTACCAAAAAGGGCTCAGGCTTGGTGCAGGTGTTGCTGTATGTTTTGGATGTAGAGAGTTATTTTAGAATATTTTTTACCAATGCACCAGAGATGTTTTTCTAAAATTGATACCCTTCCTTACTTACACATTTTTAATAAACATTAGCTGGTTTGGGTTACAAAAACTTTGCAAAATGGTTTCAGTTGCCTGCTTATAGCAATGGTTACCTTTTCTTACAGAAATGTTTTGAATTTCATGCATTCGAACCATAATAGTTACTTGTTTTTGAACATTCATTTTCCAAAAATATTTTTTATTGCTGTATCTTTTAAATTATCATTGCAGAATAGGACTCAGAGTGGGATTTATTTAAAATTCCTGTCAAAATTAAGTACATTATTGGGCCAACATTTTTGAAAGAGTGCTATATTTGGCTGCAAAATTCAGAATTGTCTCTTACTCTCTTTTGCCTAAGAAAAAATGCATTTCATGTGTCAAACCCCTAGAAATTTGGTGGCATGAATGTGAGACGGGCTTGCTGACTGTTCTCACCCCCCAGCCCCTCACATCTTTCCTTTTGTCCAGAGCACAGCACTGTGACTGTGCCAAGAGTCACTGTATAATCCATTTGCTTTGCAAGCAGGAAGACCTGAATTCAATCCCCAAAACATAAGCAAAAATACCAAATATGGTGACAGACTCATTAATCTAGTGATGATGGGGTAGAACCAGGAGGATCCCAGGAGCACAGTGGCTAGCCTACCTGGAAAGTTTTGGCCCAGTAGAAATCCCCTTTTCAAAGGAAATCAATGGTCTTTCTAAGGATAACACGTGAGGTTACCCTCCAGCCTGCAAACACACACACACGCACACACACACGCACGCACCAGCACATGCATGACCTTACACACATGTATTAAAATGAAATTGGTATATTCGAAACAGATGCATACCGTGAAAAGTCGCATGATTATACCTCATAAAACGCCAGTGACTGAAGAGCTGGGCCATTATCTAAAAGAGAGGGCCTCTTTCCATTGCAAATCCCACAGCCCTCAGGGCTTTTGGGCATTCAGTGACATTCACTGTGACATCTGCTTCCAGGGTGTTAGTCCCGCTGCTCTCCCTTGTGTCAAAAGCTACATCACTTCTGCATTTGAGCTCAACCACTCTAAAAGCTGTGACAACATGAATGTGGGTCATGATGGGATGCATGCCTTGTGCCCTCTTTGGCAGAAACTCTCCTTGAGAGAGAAAACTGTAATGTTGATGAACTCTGCTTAAACCAGGGAGAAGCTAACTGGAGTGCCTGACCTCCAGGTCCCTCTTTCCATAATACCCCCCCCACACACACACACACACACTTCCATCTGTGTCCATGCTCCACAATTACAGAGTTTCACTGCCAATTAGGACTGATCCAGCAGCCAGCAGCAAGGTGGTACCTGACACCCACTCTTCTGCCGAAGCCTGGCGTAGAGAGCTCCGATCACGCTTCCATCAGGTCTCGGGTGCACAGGTAGGGAGCGGTCAAAGGTTGAACTGTGTGGAGCCAGAGATGCAACAGAGCCTGTCTGAGAGTAGCTGCAGAGATCCGGATAAGGAAGCAGCAGGATCGCTGAGTGCACAGAGATTCAGATCACATCCCTTGACTTGAGTTTCTCCTTCGTTTCCTCTGCACACAGTCGGGCGTCTTTGTGTTTTGTTCCTTTGTCCATGCACAGATATTTCTTTTTCTTGAGCTTTTAGCTACAGGTACATAGACTCTGTTGATGACTCTTGTCCCATGGCCCTACAACCCTGTGTGACTTTCCCCCATACACAAGTACCTCTCACTGCCACATCTATTCCTTCTCACCCACTGAACTTATTGGAACTAAGCATTGGACCCTAGTGGGCTCAACAGAGGATTCACAGTGGATGGCAACCAGTAACCCTTCCCAGTATCTGTTGACAGCCAATAGTTGGTCAGTAAAGACTGGACTCTCTGTGCTCCTCCCCTTTCATAACTGATGACAGTGCATACTAACTTGTCGAATCAAAGCTATGGAATATGCATATGCTTTATTTATAGCAAACGCTTGTCCTTTCCAATTATTTTTTCTTTCTGGTTTTGAATGTGGCTGCCACATTTAACCATCCCTCAGCATTTCTCCACCTTCAATGCATGCACAAATCACCTGAAAAGTTGACCGAGTTGCAGATCTCTCTTGGGAGGCCTCGGGGCCAGGATGGAAGCAAGCTTCCTGTTTCCTTCAAGTTCGTAAGTGCGCTGTTGCCAATGTCTGAAAACCTCAGGTTAAGGGGCAAGAACTTAAATCAATGTTCCAGTCCATTCTGTAGCTATTGAGGGCACCACCACTGTAATCCACACCTCAAGGGACCTTCAAATGTTTCTGTCATGCCCTAGGCTGTCAGTCCTCAAATTGCTGATTTCTCAAGGCCTCTTACTCTGTCCTCCCCTTATACCACACTTTCCAAAGTCTTTCTTTTGTTTATCTTTCTTCTGGTGTCACAGTTTTCCTCGGTTCTCTCCAGACAGCTTCCTAACCCTCCTCCACTCACACAACCCCTTAACTGCATTGCAAACATAGAAATACCATCATCAGAGATGAAGGCCACTCATTTGGTGCAAATCTTATGTGCATCCCCCGAACCACGTGATAAAAGCTTTATTCCCAAATCCAGGAGCTGTTGGAGGGGTGTAGGGAACATGAAGAGGTGGGGGCCAGTGGGAGGAGGTCATCTGTCCAGCAGGTGTGTGCCTGTAGAGGGGGCAAAGGACCAAGTCTTTCCTCTCTCTCCTTTTGACACTTTTTGGCCAGGTGGTAAGGGTATTTGCTTTCTCCAGCATGTGTCCTTCCTCCTTGGCACAGGCTCACAAGCATCATCCAAAGAACCATGACGAAATAAACCTCTAAAGCTATGAGCCAAATAAACCTCTGCTCTTTGTAAGTTAATTATACAGGAATTTGTTATAATCTTGGAAAAATGACTAACAAAGCTAGTTTTCATATGAAGGATATATTTTGGCTAGTGACTGATATAGTTGACGGTGAAGCTATTTGTTCTGTCTCTGTCAATTTAATAAATCTGAAAATTTTTTGACTGTTAGGTTAGCTCTTATTCTAGGACAAGAACATATTAGAACTACAAGACCTAAGAACGTGCTGACACGGAGAACATATTAGACCCGTAGGACCTTATTATGAAGGGAAAATGGGGCAAGCATTCGTGGAGAGAGTATGTCGATCAAATTAAGTGGGGAAGTCCCTCAGAAATTGTGGGCGTGGTCATACCTGTCTTGTCCCAGGAACTGGGAAATGGATGTTAAAGGAGCAGGAGTTTAAGGGGAGCCAAATGTAAGCCAGGAAAGGAAGAAAATAAAGAAAGGCAAGCAAAAGCAAAGAAAGAAGAAAGACACAGTATGAACGGGGTTGAAAAGCAGACTCTTAAAGCAGCGCACTTCGGAGTTCCACCCAAAGCAAACCAAACAGGACTTTAGAAACCACCTGATGAGATAAATGAAGCCATCTTGTGCATCACCTTTCAGATTACATTTTTGCTTGTGCCAAAAATTTTGAAGAACTCTTTACCAAAAAATAGTGAAGAAGTCAGACTCATTCCAACACACCCAGATCCCCAATGAGAACAGTGTGCTGGTGCACACAGCACCCTGAGAGCAGAGGCCTTAAGTTCAAGGCCAGCCTGAGGCAGATGGGATCCTGCTCACTCTCCGCTCCTCAGCAAGCCTCGAATCCGCTGCATCTGGGAGAGTTCTACAAATCTGAAAGATGCAGAAGAGAAGGAGAGTGCTCACACACCAGGGCTATGCTACACTGGCCAGGAGCTTGGGAAAATCAAGCAATTTCCTCCAAACCAGTGAAGACTTAATACGCCCAAGGCAGAAAGAAGCCTGGCCAGTCTCCTCCCATTTTTTTGTTGTCCAGGCATATTCTTGGTCCCCACTCTAGATCCAAGAGTGCTAACATGTAGGAAACCACTGAAGGACATCAGGTGGACGTATCGGTGAAGAAGGAACCATTCTGTGTGACGTTTGATGTTGACCATTGCCCAGACATGTGCCAGAATCTCTGGTGTTGGATCACTCCTGAGATTTCTGTTTTCTTATGAGCTTGCTCACACAGAACAGGAAAGCAATGTGATTCTTTTATGTCTAAAACTTTGCGATGGTTTTCAGAACATTCTAGAACACATCCCCTTTTCCGCACTGTGGTCAAAAGCCTTCAAGAGTCTATCATCACAGTGGGTGTCCTGCTGCTCCGACCCTCTTCTTTGCATTCTAATCCATGTCTTCAGGAAAGCTCTAATGGTGTCCTGTGTTAGACACTATCTGGGCTCTTGTAATTCCTCCATTTTTTTCTAATTCATTTATCTGCTTTCTTCTTAATACTTAAGCCATCAAAATAGCTTCTCATCAGAAAGAAATTCAGTTGTAAGCTGGACACTGACATACTATCTACAATTTGCCCATCTTAGTAACTTTTCAGTTATTTCTATTTTCTTCAGACAAAGCACTTGCAAATTTTGGAAACATACGCTTTTGAGTCTTGAATCTACTGTATAATTCCCTGCCTTCACCTCAAAGTTTAAAGCCATCGATCATGGGCTCTCCTTATGTATCTTACCATCAAACACCAAATATCACAGCCCTGCCTACAAATATCAGGCATTAAAGAAATGTGCATAAAGAATGAGCTATCACAATGTGCATTGTGGAGCACTGTGTATTGATCCTTCTGGGAGGAAACAAGTGACATTTGAGTGTTTCTGATGGAGGGACATTTGATGCAGCAATTGTGATTAAAGCAACTTTGTCATTAATTCTGGTGTTATCATCTATTCTAGATGCCAACTTGACACACCCAGGAAGAGAGAACTCCGAAAGAGGAGTTCCCGTCACAAGATTGGTCTCTGGGTATTTTCTTGATTTAATGATTACTAAAAGAAGGCCAAACCCACCATGGGGCTGTGTCAACTGAGGGTAGGTAGTCCTGTGCTATCTAAGAAGGCAAGCTGAACAAAAGTTGAACATTCTTGTAAGCAACATTCCTCCATGGTCTCTGCTTCAGTTCCACCTTTAGAGTTCCTGCCCGAGGTCCTGACCTTGCTTCCCTAAAGGATGAGCTGCAGTCTCTAAGCAAAACAAACCCTTTCCTCCCCTAGTTAGTTATGATGTATGATTTATTACAGCAGCAGAGAACATATTAAGACTGTCTGAGGATCTCAGGTAATAAAATAAACTACCCAAACTTTAGTTACCTCATTAATGAAAAAGAAATACCAAGCCTGTGTTGCAGAGGTAAATGCTTACAAGAAAAATCATTGGGAATACTAGTTATTTGATTGACATTACTATGAAAGCCCATACTGTCTTAGCTTAAAATAGAGAGCAATGGATCCAAGGAGGCACCAACAAGAAGGCAGCAGAACAAGGCATCTCAGAGTGAACTGACGGAGCAGTTCCTGGGTAGAACCCACATAACAGACGCTGTGACCAAAACAACCAGCTCTTCCCAGAGAAACAGGTCTTCATCCCTGCAACCATGTTGCCCTTGTCACAAGCTGCTGACCTTGGTTATGAGGGGGACCTTCCAGGGACAATCTCTCACCTTTCAGCTTCTGATGCCAGGAAACTGATGAACTTGCAGCCAATAGTTTTCCTCCTGTAACTTGTGCTAAAATCTCAGATGCAATGAAATGATTTTAGCTACGGGCTGACATGGGGTAACAGAATATTTAACTTTAGAAATACTAACAGGGAAGTGACATTGGTCCTATTTATTACATCCTGTGATCAGTGTGAAGTGCCTGAATTAATCCCCAAACAATCCTCAGGTGGTTAGTATTATTATAATTTTCCCTTTAAGTGGCTCAAAAGCAGTGACTTACAAAGTGTGTATAAATTATTCTTACTTACTCTAACCAGAGTCAATATCTGGATTTGATGCAGGAGTGACGGGCCCACCTATAGCCACAGCTTAAGGAATGTAAGAGAAAAGGATAGAAGCAAGCTCAAGGACAAGGACAGGATGCTCTACATAAAGAGACTGTGTCTCAAACAAACAGACAAAAAGATGACCTAGGTTTGAATTGAAGGTGTTTACCAGTTTTACATCTTGACTTTATTAACTTTATCCTAAATTTACTTACTTTTAAGTTCATTAAGGATTTTTACTGTTGCTATTATTGTTTTGTTTAAATATTTAGTTTTGATTATGTGTATGTGTGTCTGTGTAGGTGAAAGTGCATGCATGTGCAAACAGAGGCCAGAAGAGGGCGCCAGACCCTGTAGAACTGGAGTTACCAATAGGTGTTAGCCACCATAGCGGTGCTGGGGACAAATGAAGGGGTGTAGAAAATGTTATGCATATATATAATAAATGCTATACAGCTATAAAGAAAATGAAATCACAGAATTTGCTGGAAAGTGGATGGATGGAAAGAGATTTTTAGAATAAGATTACAATGTTCCACATGAACCATAAAATTCTAGCAATCACTGGCAGACACAGGACCTTGCAGGTTTATGCCACACTGGCCTTTTCTCAGCTCTCCATTGCTCCTCTTCCTGCCTTGCCAAACTGTAAGACATCCCAGGACTCCCAGCCCTCAGCCTAAGAGACTTCCCCTTTAGATCATACTTAGTTGATGCTTCCTCTAGGATGTCCTCCAAGATCACCCATTCCTTCACAGCACAAACTTTCCCTGCCCAGCAGTCCTGGGCTGAGCACGGGATGTTGGAGTTCTTCTTCATTTCACCCCTATTGTCCGAACACAGTCTGGCTTACATTAGGTTCTCATGAAGATGTGGTTGTGAGCACAAAGGAGCTGCGGAGCTGGGTGTGGTGGGCCCTGCTTGCCGGTTCCCCTGCACCTTGGCCTCTTCTTACTTTGCTAATTGGTGATATTTCATGGCCATGTATGAGTTTTGAAAAATGTCAACGTCTTGAGTTAGTGCTCTATGAGAATATCATGTAGCAAGGGCAGTCTTTGGCGGCGGGCCAAGTAGAAACAGAAATTTTCATGTGTTCTACTTTCTGGCAGTCTATGTCTCATTTTACTTTTAAGTAGTTAACTGAGACATGAGCTTAAAAAATTCTAGATATTCACGCATGCACATACATGCATACTACAAGTGATTGATAGCGTGGTCACTTGAATATAATGTACCTCAAAATCAAGTACATCCTCTGCCTTTCCTTATCCTTTCATGTTTACCTTAAATAGGTTAATATGAGTGGATTTGGGCAGTCTGTGCAGTAACTGGTAAAGGACATGAGGGAAGTAACAATATCCCAAAATTAGATCAGATCTGTAAGATAGGCACTTCCATCTTCAAATACCTCTGATATATGACAGTCATAGAGAAGAAAAAATGATGAGAAAAATAAGGAATAGGTCCAAACTGCCACACCAAAGATGGAGGACCACACCAGCAATGTTGCAGAAGGACAATGTCAGTGATGATGGAAAAGGACCACATCAGTCAAGGAGAATGACCACATCAGTATTAGAGAAGGACCACACCAGTGTCAGAGAAGGACCACACAGTGATGGAGAAGAGCCACAGCAGTGGTGGTGCAGAAGGACCATGCCAATGATGATGGAAAAGGACCACATCAGTCAAGGAGAAGAGAAGGACCACACCAGTATTAGAGGACCATACAGTGATGGAGAAGAGCCACAGCAGTGATGATGCAGAAGGACAATGTCAGTGATGATGGGAAAGGACCACATCAGTCATGGAGAATGACCACATCAGTATTAGAGAAGGACCACACCAGTGTCAGAGAAGGACCACACAGTGATGGAGAAGGGCCACAGCAGTGATGGTGCAGGAGGACCACACTTGTCATGAAGAAAATCCAACTAGAGTTGATGATGACGCCCTAGCTCATGCTCTTTCTACCAGAGAACAATTTGCTGTGTCTACTAATAGTTTCCCTTCATGTGGAACAGAGGACTCAAATGCTCATTTTAGGAACTGTCAAGAACTATGGTGAATGCTACGGACAACCCAAACTGCTTGTGCATGAAGATCAACTGATCCACTTCCTTCAAAATACTTACTTTGCTTTTTCATCAGTATTGAAATAATGTGCCTTATTATTTAATGTATTGTTTTAATTTTTCATTTCATTTACCTTGTTGTCATGCTGGGAACAAAACCCTCCCCACATGCTAGTAAAGCAATCTGGCAAAAATGCTTATATACCACTAGTGTGTCTGCTCACACTTCTGCCAGCCTCTACCTTGAGCAGCATGCCTGAAACCTAATCAGACTTGCAGTTCACAGTGCACACACTCACAAGCATGCAGTGCACACACACACACACACACACACACACACACACTGAATTTCTGCACTCCCCTCAAGAAACCCCCAATCATTTTCATGAAGTCATGCTTTCCACAACCAAGGCAACCAGGGCACAAATCTCTGTCTAATCTACAGGCAAGCACCTTATGTTGCAGTGGCCCTGAGAACTGTCTGGGTTCCTTTAATGATTCGCTGAACAATGTAGATTTTCTGACTGAAGGCTTCTTTCCCTTAGATAATGAATGTCCTAGACAGTTTTACGTAGGCATTCTGAATTCACAGATATATATTTTGAGTACTTTTTTTCATTCTGATGATCGCTGCTTAAATATAGAATGATTATAAGGGACAAGCAGGTTATACACAGTTTTAGCAATCTTATCTCTCTGGACTCATGGCTAACTTGCAGCAGGGATGCTAAAGCTGGATGTGCATGAGCTGCTGTTACTCCAGCATGCTGTGTGAGATGTCCTGCTATTCTGGATCAAGACTAAGTGCATGGTTCACAATTTAATGACTACATTAGTCATCAGAGGGAGAGAAAGTTGGGCATCAATAATACGTTTGTTCTTTGTAAGGTGGCAGTCTCCTTCCGATAAATCTCTGACCTCCTGTGGATGCTTCCAACAAAAATTACCAACCTTTAAATTTCTGTATGCTGTTAACAGGCAGATATGCAGGATAGTTTAAATTACATTTAAGCACAATCATCAGCTTTTAAAATGAGCATTTTGAAAAAATAATTATTGCTATTATAATATAACTTCACTTTAATGATGCAAACAAAATCGTTCCCTTATAGTTAAATGCTCTCGGAATGATCCATTCTGGGAATATATCTCAGCTGAAGACCACTTAACCAAGACACAGACAGCTCAGCTCTGGGGTTCATTTCTGGCAACCCCTACTCAAAAAGACTAATTTTAGATGAATTTATTATCGGTCATGGGACTCAAGTAAGTTGACACAAAATGATAGAAAAAATTGCGGCTGAAGAGATAGCTCAGGGGTTAATTGCCTGTGCTCCTCTCGTAAAGGACTCCAGTTCAGCTATTAGGGACAATATGCAGCCACGTACAAGTGCCTATAACTTGGGGAGCCCCATGCCGTTCAGCTCTTCCTGTGAATAGTCTTCAAGACCCAGAATCCCATCCTCTCTCAGAAGTCCTCCAGTCCTTGCTGGAGTGCCCCGCAGCTCCCAGCATCTTCTGCAGAGCCTGCTGCCTTCCCTACCCTGCCACAAGTACCGCTCTAAAGACACTTCTTAATCAATTCCAGACTCAGAGTTCCATGAGAAAGTCCTGGGAAGTTCAATCTGTGATAATGTTCCTTTCCCTCCGTGTGAAACAAGGTTAAATTTTTGGAATGAAAAATGAAAAGCTGAAAATATTTATGAAGGAGAACATGTCTTGCAATGTTTAAATTGTGGTCAGCTTTATTGCTCATTTTATCCAGGTATTTCCCTAAACCAAGAAGTCTCATCAGCCCTAACCCACTTAATAGAATTCCAATAGTTATGCTAATAAAAACACATAAAGCTCCTTTCCTCCCTCGACTGGGAAAGATCCTTCTCTTACACATTTGCTGGCCAGAGTGAAGCTCTAACGTCCTCCGGGTGTGTATGGTCCAGTGTTTCTCCTGCTAATGAGTTTGTTCTCCAAACACAGGAGTGTTTGCTTTGTATCATTTGACGTGCAGAGCACAGCTCTGGCCGCAGGCTATTTGACCAGGTTTCGGGACTGCAAAGTTCGAACTCAGTGGTAAGGCCCTGCAGCCTGAGATTTGTGAAAGGCTGATACCCTCTGCTTTTTAAATAAGCTGTCTGAAATACAGCCCCAGTGTCCTTAGATACATGTGGCTGTCCTCCCTGAGGCCAGGTCAGCCTTTCAGCGATGCTCCTGACTATTCTTACTGATGCCTGCAGGCCTCCGGAGGACACATATCTGAGTGCATTCTTTTTCTTGTGTGTCTTCCTGCCTAAAGACAGGCAACTTTAAAACTACGTGGTGCAGATCTTCCACTGATGCTTAGAGGTCATCCCAGCTCTCCTTCTGTGAACCATTGTGAGGTCACTCAAGTGGGTAATTAAAGAAATCTACTGCATCTGTGTCTCTTTGCTACTGCTTAATGAGGAACCGGAAACAAACAGATGGAAGGAATATCTCTGATACCGCAGTTAATATAAAGCGAACCACTTACAATCAGATTTTTTTCTTACTAGAAATAAGTCCTGGCACTTAAAAGAATTTTTTTAAATGTTTGTATAGCAAGTCTATAAAGCAATTCCACACAGCAACCCTGTCAGTCAGCTGCTCCCAGTGGGGAGTGAACGCCTCAAGGGACTGTGAGGTGCACCACCATGGTTGATTCATCATGCTGTCCTTCTCTGTCTCTGTCTCTCTCCCTCCCTCCCTCCGTCCATTTCTCCCTCCCTCCCTCNCTCTCTCTCTCTTTCTCTCTGGCATGCACGCATGCAAGGACACACACACACACACATACAGAAAGAGGGACAGAGACAAAAGAAATAGTGAACAGGGAGAGAGAACCTGCGGTAAGCTGGTCTAAAGCTGTACTGCTATTGTGATTTTCAGGACACTATTTAGCTTGTTAATATAAAGTTTGTATAAAAGAAAAAAAAGGCCCAAATAAAGTTCAGATATACACCTTTCTCAATACTAAGATATGATAGTCACACTAATCAGGACAGTGTGACATCAACACATAAATATGACAACATGGAAATGACCAGTTAATAATAGAAATAACATGATAAGACAGAGGCTAAAGGATGCATCTCATAGTAAGCATTGCGTTAAAATTTTACATAAAAAGGGAAGGTGCTTTCTGCTCATCACTACCAACAGATAGCAATGAGATACATTAAGGACCTGCATAGCAAATGCAAACACTTCATACATGTACCTGGCAATACAGGAGACCAGCTGTAGCAGGAAAAGGTTTCTTACATAGAAACCACAATGTTTATCCTTAATGATTAATTTTACTGCATTAAAATTGGTTGTGTCTGTGCCTCATAAGATACTAGAGTGAATGTATAAAGATGAGGCTTGTACTATGAGGAACCAAGAATTAATATTCAGAATTATTATCCATCCTGACTATGGAATTTAAGTAAATGGAGAAATGAATTAGCCAAACACCTTCCAAAAGAGAAGTGCAAAAGAAGTGGTGGGAGTGTGTATAACTTGCCACAGTCTCCATCACTAAAGAGATTGGCGTCACTAAAGCTCATAAGGTATGTTCTGAGCTTATGTTCTGCTCCTCATTTCCGTTTCTATAGATATATGCAGAAAATCGTCATACATCTGTTTACTGCTCTAGTTGGCGGTGTGAACCTGGGGGAGTGGGGCCTAAAAATGAGACAGACTACAGTCTCGTACAATAGAAACCTTTTTCAGAGCATCAGACAATTTATACTCTGAGGGTAAGAGGAGCCACATGAGTAAAGTGTACAATCACAAAGGCAAGCCACACATGGCAAAAAATGTGTTCTTCCACAGCAGCATGTAGATAAAGAACAACAGCCTGTTGTAATGAATAATTAAAGCAAACCCACTCCTGTCCATTACTACAACTCGGAGGGGCACAAAAGCACCCAAGAAACTGAGATAAGAATCTTGTCTTGTTTTGTGGAGTTTTCTCACAAGCACTCAGAGTTCCTCTCAAAGAACTCCAGTGTCGGACTGTGATATGACAAATACCCATGATTAGAAGATGCTGTGAGTTTTCCTCTCACGTATGCCAAAGATAGTTCTCCAAATTCCGGACAAAGAGGAAGAGTCCTTAGCTACCAAATTGTTTCCCGGATGGCTTACAGAGGAGACATCATAGTCATCATCAGTTACTGATGTTGGAATCCTCTCTGTGTGCTGTGATTAGCATCAATGAATAAAGAAACTGCCTGACCAGTTGACAGGGCAGAACTTAGGTAGGCAGGGAAGACAGAAGAACTGAATGCTGGGAGGAAGAAGGCAAAGTTGCAGGAGACGCCATGGATCCGCAGCCAGAGATAGACATGCTGAAACTTTGCTGGTAGGCCACAACCTCGTGGTAAAACACAGATTAATAGAAATGGGTTAAATTAATGTAAGAGTTACCCAATAAGAAGTTAGAGCTAATGGGCCAACCAGTGATTTAATTAATACAGTTTCTGTGTGGTTATTTCGGGGCTAAGCTAGCCGGGTGGCCGGGATGAACAAGCAGGCTCCCTGCAACAAGTTACCTCAAATATGGACAGTAGAAGAGAAATTCTTCTGTTAACAAAAGCGGTGTGAGGGTCTGAGCAGATTCTGAATGGGTGAAGTAGCTACTGAAGACCATCTTCAGATGCCCCAGAACTCAAACAAACAGCTGAGCCCAGTGGTCTATGTTTGTAACTCTAGCACTGAACAGGTAGAGATACGGGCTCATGGGCTATTCAACCTAGCTTACTTATTGGGCTCCACACCAGTGAGAGAGTCTATCTCAAAACACGAGGTGGAAGGCTCCTGCAGAAGCACACCTGAAGTAGCTCTCTGGCCTCCGCATGCACTTGCACACATATTACACACACACACACACACGCACCTGCGCATGATGCAGGTGAACACATACATGGCATACAAGCATGCACACACATAAAGAGACACAAACCTGACAGGAAGATCTTCCTAATGCTGCTACGTGGCTAAGTCTTGAAGTAATTACAATCCCCCAAATCTCATTTTTATTACGTTTTTGTTTCTTTGGAGATTATTTTTGTGTGTGTGTGTGTGTTGTGTAAATGTTCCTGGGTGTTCATGTAGAGGCCAGAGAACAAGTTTATGCAGTCAGTTTTTTCCTTCCATGTGGGTCATGGGAAGGAAATTTAAGCTGTCTGGCTTGGGGCAAGTGGCAGTCTCATCAGCTCAAAGTCTTGATAGTTGGGAGGTGGACATTTAATATTGCAATATCTTGCCTAAACAAGTAAGATATCAAAGCAGATAAAAGCAATCACCCAGTTGGTCTCATCCCATTCGTCGCACTGGACTGAGAAACAAGGTAATCTTGTGCAGAGCAAGCTTCCCTCCTCATTTTCTTCTCTGTAGCTGCAGCATGACCCACGGGCAGATCAATTTCTGACAAACACTTAGACAAACACTGGCAGTCTAGATTCCTGGAGAACTTCCCAGACAAGCATCCTGAAGTCACCTTAATGTCTAGTGGAGTCTAGGATGGGGGTTGTCATATGATCCACAAGATAGAACCATGCATTCTTCTGTTCAGATGAATGAAAATGAAATAAAATTTATGTCTTAGCAATGCTGAAACCCACATGAGCAGCCCGTATATGGCGGTTCTGTTAAACTTGTCCATATTGGGTTTCATGGTCTAAGTTGATGAGGATGACTGAACAGGCCTCTTCTGTAAAGAGAGAGAGAGAGAGAGAGAGAGAGAGAGAGAGAGAGAGATCTGCTCAGATGACCTCTTCCAAAATTACAACAAAATTATTATTCATCTTGATCCAGTCATAAAGAAAAGACAAGGAAATGAAAACAAATGATGTCATGTCGGTGGGGAAAGGGGAGCACTGATTCATTGCTGATGGGGGTGAAAACTTCTAGTATAGCTACTGTGGAAATTAGTGGGGAGGTTCCCTAAAATGCTAGAGACAGATCAAGCACATACTCCAACTGCAGAATTCCTGGGTATATACCCAAAGGACTCCATATCCTACTACAGAGTTATTTATCCATCATCCATGCTCACTGTTGCTCTATTCTCAATAATCAGGAAACAGAACAGCCTAGATCTCCATCAGATGATGGATGATTTACAAAATGTGGTACATTTACACAATAGAAAACTATTCAACTGTTAGGAAAATTAAAATAATTAACTTGCAAGAAAACTCATGCAGCTGTAAATAATCTTTCTGAGTGATGTCAGAAAGATTTGAATGATATGTATGCTTCATTTGGAATGCTCATGGAGGTTAGGGAGTTTGTAAGGGGTCATGTGGGGAGGGACTTCCAAGGAAGTGGAGAGAGAACACAATGCTATGAAGAGATAAAGTTGAATAATGGAACGGGGTTTTAAATGTATGGTAGAGAGAGTAGAGAGGAATGATTAACGTTAAAGACCTATTGATAAAGTCATATGGAGACCTACTTTTATAGAAGTTTTCTAAAATTTATACATACATGTATATAAAAAGAATTTGTGTGGAGTTACTCTATAGCAGGATAGCAATATCCCTGCTAGACACATAGAAATACAAATTAAAAACCCTAGTGTCAGGGCTGGTTAACTCTTTTGGAGGTTTTGCCCAGTGAGGCCCCATGTACATCAAATATTGCAGCCTATTGGCAAGACTCGTGAAAATCCTCCAGAATTTGATAATAAGACCATATTACTGAAGATACCACATTCTTGGCTCATAGAACACAGAGGAATCAGGTATTATTGAGCAGCCCCAACCCTGCTGGCTAGCTTCCAGAGTGCTGGAAAGTTCTAGGCATCTACTGGAGAAGGGCAATCTTCAGCCTTACCGGCTGTGAACCCTGAGAGCTTCTCTCACTGATGACTGGTCTGGTTAGACTTGCTCACTGGAGCAGTCATGGTACAACTATCATGGGGTAGGAGCCACTTTTGCATTGCATATCAGGCCCATCCAATTGATTATGTTGACTGGTAATGTTAGAAGCTACACCCCTAAATTCTCACCATCATGGCTGCCCAAACATGAGCTGAACAAAGACAACACCAATAGACACGTTTAAGCAAATAGGAAAAGCCCACAAGGCCTCAACCACACACAAAGAACACTAAGGCATGATGGGAGCAGGAAAATAGTCTTCCTCAGGGAAGATCTTACCAATTGGTTATCTGATACCAAATGGTCAGCTCTGATAACACATACAAGTATCAAGTATCATTATATAGACTTAGCTGTTTGTATTTAGGAATATTACAAATATTACAAACTATTGGCAACATTCTTAAAAGAAAGGGAAGAGAAAAATGTTATAATATCAAAAAAATATTTTAAAGAACAAAAAATTCACTCTTTTAGATGAAACCCATACCCATCACTGTTATCAGAGCCAAGAACCTGTGGTTAGACATTTTATAGACCTTGAGGGGCAAGCTACTATTACTCTGGACACAGTATTAAGCTGACTCCTAATGACATCATTATATACATAAATTAGTGCATTTGCCAATCCTAATCAGAAAAGTTTCTTGGTAGCAGTTGACAATACAAAGACCTAGAAATATTCATGGGACATCCATATCACACTCCTCCTCCCAAGGCTCAGGGCGCATTGCAGAAGAGAGGTTGAAAAGATGGTAAGACCTAGAAGTAGTGGATGCTGTAACGAACAAGTGTTTCTCAGACACAGCAGGGCAGCTACACACATGAACTCCTAGGGGTTGCAATAGCATGCATAAGACACGCATAAGCTTGAACCAGATAAAATGTGTGTATGAAAGGGGGAAGGGTGGAAATGAAGCCCCACCACCAGCAGGGGAGCTGTTGACAGATGCCAGCTACTGAATGAGACAGAGTCGGTTTCCTTTACAGCTAAGGACCCTGATCGGCCAAACATTTTCCATTGGATTCCACACAGCTCAGAGTGTATGGGAACTGTGAATGGAACTTGTTGGTCCGAAACGAAAGGAGAAGACACAAAGTGGGATGGGTATGGAAGGCAGGGTGGATCTGGGATAATTAAAAAAAAATCTCAATGACTTTGTGTATATGACGTAACACTCAATGAGACCCTGTGCAGAGTGTTCATCAATGCCTCAGCATGAGCTGTCAACTTCACAAGAGAGCCCAGTTAAATACACTTGCAGTGTGGTTTAAAGGTTAAAAGTGTGTTTCATTTAGGTGGTTATTTCTTTATATATACAGCTCCATTTTATTTTATCTCTCATAGTTGTTAAAGTCAGTGCGCTGCCTTTAAAGAAAAGCTGCAGGAAAAACAATGAAAGCTCAGATCTTGTAGCTAACGAGGTGACTCCATTTGCTTCTGTCACTGCAAATGGAAGTCAGTCAAATATGAGGGTTCTTCCATATAACATGAGCACAATTCTGCAAAAACAGAAAGGGATCAGCACCTCACTCTTTCATAGGGTGTAGGCTGACCGGCAAAGACCCAGAGAAACACCAATCCATCCTATGCTCCACCTGCCTTTCCACTCCTAGCTATATCTTTATGAAAAAGGGAAAAGAAAGAAAGGAACAAGGAAAGGGAAGCAGGGAGGGAGGGAGGGAGGAAGAAAGGAAATGGATTTCAGAGGCATGTGTCTAAAGTTCTCTAGAGTTCTCTAAAGTTCTCTAGAAAGTCCAAAGATTTTTCATTGACGGTTTTCCAGCCACTCACATTCCTAGCTGGAATACCAACTAGGGACAGTTAATAAGAGTCTAGTGTGTAGCTGGAGGTTTCACTCCTGCCCATCAGCTCCCAAATAACCACTCTGAGGCTTAATATTAGTTACAAACTGTTGTTAGTTATAAACAAGTTTATTATTAACTAGCTTTTACAACTTAAATTAATGCATTTCTTTTATTCTATATTTTACGTGAGGCTTGTGGTTTGTTAACTCACATCTTGCTTCTCCAGCAACTGCTGGCATCTCCCTGATTACACCTTCTTTTCCCCTGTCTCTCTGCTTGGATTTCCCATCTAGCTATATTTTGCCTGGCTATTGGCCAAATCAGCTTCTTTATTAACCAATGGTAATAAGACATATTCACAGCTTACAGAAGAGCATCCCACATCACTAGTGTCTAGGACAATATCAGATTAAACTCTGGCCCATGTATTCTCCCATTCTCCACTTTTTTGGACTTTTGTTTTTGATTTTACCCAGCAGCTTATAGGCATCTCACAAATTTTGTCTAGAATTTGACTATACCTAAAAAGGACCACAAATGACTATGGGGTGAGTCTAATCATTTTGTGTGTTGCCACATGAACTTCTGTGTGAAGATTCGATGAGACTGAATTTGAGACTCATGCAAAGCATTTTAAAAAACTACAGTCAGAATGGATGCCCACCAATCACATCCTTGAACTTGTGCAGTTGTGAACAGAACCTAGAACTAAGTCTCTGTACCCACACCCCAAGACAGTGACAAGGACAAGGTGGGAAGTAGGGTAGGCCTGGTCCTTTCTAAGTAGCTGTGCCCAGCTTCATGCTGGGCCTGGGTCTGCATCTGTCCTCCAATTCCTTTTGAGGGACAAATACACAAACCATGGCAGGTGGCTCTAAGTCTTTGCTGAGAACTCAAGTTACTTTAATTTGTCATCAATTTCCTTAGGAGACATTGTAGTTCAGGGAAACAGGGTTACCTTTTCATAAATCCCACAGTCAGAGATAGGCATTGAATACAGAAATGTTTGAGACAATCAAACCAGAGGGCCTGTCTGGGTCATTAGCAACAAGAGACCTGTCCCCTTGTCTGCAGGAATAATCTATAAGTGAGAAATTATCAAATAGGATGTGTGTGTCTAGGGTACAGGCACCACTGTGGAAGGAGATGTGGAATTTTACTTAAATTTCATATAGTAAGGGACTGACCCTTTAGGTGTGAGACTTGGATTCTGGGCTACATGGAAAATATATACATAGTAAAAGAAATCCAAACACCAGGGAAGCCATGACATTGAAATACAGAGCAGCCATGAAACCCAGAATGCCACAGATATCTGGGCTGGCCACAGTGTATCCAGCAGTTGCTGTACACAGCTGATGCCCGCCATGGCATCATGGTTCACAAAGTCATGACATCCATGTCCATGTATGTGAAAAGTCATTTCTAGTGAAACTTTATGAGAATAAAAATGGACTCTTTTTTTGCCTGTCAGACCATCCTTATTGAAACCAATGATCAAATTAGCAATCGGAGGCTTTCACATGGAATTTCAGAGTGGATCATCATCACCTTCCATATCCTAACCGTGGACTCCCAAACACGGTCCTCTGTAATAGCTGTTGAATGAAGCTGAACTCTGAAACTAACGGTTATCCTTTTCTTATCCTGCCTGTGAACTGCTTCAACCTGTTCCCAACAACAACAAAAAGGAGTATGTTCCATTTTTCCTTATGGACAGGAGAATTGCATGAGCAATTGAACTCATAACAAGCTCAGAACCTGTCAGGGGAACAGTTAGGTCTCCCAATATGGAAGGTGGACCGATGCTGTGTAGAACTTGACTTTGTTCTTCTGATCCTCTTAATGTTGCTGACATTGCAAACAGCAGTCAGAGCTGAAGGCTCAGAAGCATGTGAGGAGCAGGAGATGTTTCCTCTGTTGAGGGTTCCTGGCTTGTTTTCATAACTTCACTACCAGAACATTGCTTCAGAAGATAATGATGAAATTATACAATTTTAAAGAGCATTTGTTTACTTATATATGGAAATTATGCACATGTATAAAGTGTACTTGATCAAATCCACCCCCAGCTATCACCCAGCAACTCCTATCATGTGCCTTCTAACCCAGTTCCCTCTGAGCTGCCCATCCTCTTCTCCTTATATATAACCCACTAAGTCTAAACTAATGTTGAACGTACGTACACGGGTGTGGGGCAATGCACTGGGGCAAGGGAAACCTACAACTATCACCCAACCACAAATAAAAACCTCCCCCCCCAGAGTCATGGACTGCCTTTAGATACTCAGCTAGGAGAGGGGCCTCATGAGACCCCTGCTCATTCATGTTGTAATTGTTAACTTGCTTGGTTTTGTGGCGCTCTCCTGGAAGTTAACATAGCTCCTGTAAGTTCAAAAATACCACAACCATGTCAGTCCAGCATCCAGAGCACTTCTTCTCCCCATCCTCTGGCTCTTCTATTCTCTTTGTCTCCTCTTCTGCTGTTTCCAGAGCCATGTGGGCTTGATAGAGATGCTCATTTGGAGCTCTCTCTCCCATACTTTCACCCCTCTCTTTCTGCTTCCTCCCCTCTTCACTCCATCTTCTCTCCCTTCCTCATTCTTCCTTCCTCTGTCCCTCTCTCCTCCCTCTCTTTTTCACCCCTCTCCCTCTCAGTTGCTTATTCTCAACACTCTGAAATGTTATGAGTCTCTGTCGTTACTACTCCCTTGCAATAAGGGGTTTCTCTGACTGAAATGTAGATCAACATCAATCTGTGGGCATAAGCATAGATATTTAGAAAATTATTTAGAAAAATAAAGTCTGTAGGTCCCTAGGGCCTCTAACATCCCCATCCATAAGTTTTGAAGATATTTGCATAACCAGGCATTATTTCCTTCTGTAGAGTAGACCTCAAATCAAATCAGGTGATCAGTGGTTAACCTTTAAATAGTCATATGCCACTGTTACACCAATGGGCAGATCTTCCTGGATAGGTTGATATTGTAGCATGAAGGGCGCAATGACAGCTAAACCCTTTGGTATTTTTCTCCTTTAACTTTCTACATGGCATGTTCTAGAACCATGAATGCTATCCGGCAGGGAGAGCTTTTCCTGATCAGTCCAAGACTGGTTTCTCTGTGGTCTCACCATGTACTTGTGGTGGGCAACAAATAGCCATGATAATAGCCTATAAAGTTTTGAGTGCCTCTAGGATCCCTGATCAATAAACCCAACAATAAGAAAATATCCCTGGTCAGGCACTGAATTTTTCTTATAATAACCAACATCTTCTAGGGCTGACGCTGTTCATCCATGCAGGTACTTCTTCATACACCCAAAGGCGGGAATACCTGGAGGAAGAAATGTTCAGCAGGCAGAGAGTGGTAGAGACAGGGAGAGCCAAGAGCAGGGAACAGCTTAGCCAACACAAAATGTCCATTAAAAATGCTATTTGGGAACCTGTAATCCTAAAACCCCATAAAAATATAATAGGAGACAGCAGAACAGATGTGAGATGAAAGAACAGGGAGAGAACATGCTGGGAGTTAAAGGTTTGAGCTGGGATGAGGGCAGGAGACATGGAAAATTATGAGGTAGGTTAGCCAAAACCACAATTATACGATAATCAACAATTAGCTTTGCCTCAGTTTTATTAGATATAAAAATTATAAATCAAATAACAGAGTGCCTAGAACACCTTGATGCTTAGTGGATGCTAATTAGCCCCATACTCCCTCTTTCTTCTAACTGACACCCAAAAAATACATGTCTCCTGCTCAGGTCACTTTCACTCCCTTGGGGCACCCGGGAATAGCGCACATCATTTCCCTTATTAAATTAAACTCGGAGAACATAGAGAGGGTCAGACAGTAAGGAGAAATAAAGATGTATAAAAAGGTAAACCATTCAAGCAAAGAAACGATAAATGCCCCTAACAAAAAAAGAAAGAAAGAAAGAAAGAAAGAAAGAAAGAAAGAAAGAAAGAA
>LOEQ01003197.1:0-25640 GCA_001685075.1 Bramus lutescens | reverse complement strand
CTCTCTGCTCTCACAGCCCTTTCCAGCTTCCTGGCCTGGCCTCTGCACACCCGCTCACACGCAAATACACTTCCATCAAGCATAGGAGCTAAGGTCGATGACAGAGAGGACAAGCCCTGTTTATCTTTTGGGGCCTGAGTGAACTCACATGGTATAGATTTGATAGTTATCCCCATTTTCCTTCAAATTTCATAATTTTTGTTTGTGTCTGAATAAAGTTCCATTTATCTACCCACCAAATTTTACTACCTATTTCTCCATTGGCAGGCATCTCTGCTGAATTTTGCATTCTCAGAGCAAAGATGAACTTCTCCTTGCTTTCTTCCCTTTCTGCACAGTGAAAAGTCCTTGGATTTTAGTCACCTGCCCTGAGACATCTTCCAGAAAGAACACTACTAGTAAACCTGAATCTTCCCAGGCTTAGAAGGCACCTATGACATCTGGCAAAACTTCATCAGAATACAGTGCTTGTCTGAGAATCATTGACTATCCTGAGAAGAGAACTTCTCACACAAAGCACCAGGTTTGAAGGAACCCCGGGTGTTTATTCACCCCATTTCCCCCAAGTTCAAGTTTCAGAGACTCAAGGAAAAAGCCACAGGATCCAGAATTGTGGCAAGCATTCCATAGACTTAATTTTTTTCTACGTCTTTCTCACCTTCTTTCCTTCAAAATTTCCTTATTCTTCCACAAACCATTTTTGCCTTCCGTGTTGAGCAGCCTTGCGTTTCACGTCCTCCTGCTGCTTCTGATCTAGCAACCACACTGCTTATGAACCATGTAATAGTGGAAGGCAGGTCGGGGTTTGCTTTGATGTGAGATGTTTATTGCACCTAAGGTGGCATGAATCACGCTTGCTTCTGATCATGTCACACATAATAAAACATGGATCACTGCATTTAGAGCACAGACTCGCACATGAAGTTTACAGGAGTCTGTGTCCTTTCATGTGAAAAGGACTATTAATGAACCAGAAAGGGACTGTAGAATTATATGATTGCCCCGAACATAAAAGATTAAATTATAACCATTGGAAACAGTGTGTGTGTGTGTGTGTGTGTGTGTGTCTGTGTGCGTGCACACGCACGGGCTCATGCAAACTCATATACACACATAGATACAGCCAGGCTTACTATAAACAACACATTTAACTTTTTAGCATCCTAAAGAGATCTAAATATGGCAGCCATTATCTTGTCAGTTACATGTGGTTCCTGTGATTTTAATATGAACTTATTTCAAATAGAATGAGAATATTGATGTTATAGGCATGAATTAGAAGAGGACTACAGAACAAACACATAAATCTGTGAAGACGTCACTGAGTCCAAACTCTACCTGTGTTTGCATCCCTTGCACTCCCTTGCTCAAAAGCAACATTGTTATATTTTTATAGTGCTGAGAGTCAGACCCAGGACCTTGAACAAAAAAGAAATACAGTCAGTGGAAGCTTCTTTTGCTATATTTAACATATAGAATCACATTTAAAATTCTTAAAGGGAAAAGAGTATTTAGCTAACACTTTTTGCATGGTTTTGTGTGCATGTGTGTATGCATATGTGTGTGTGTATATGTACCTATTTGTGTGCATAAAAGTGCCATAGCCAGTTTGTAAGTATGTGGAAGTCTGAAGCTACATCAGTATGTCTTTCTCAGTTGTTTCTTCACCTTATTTTATTTGTTTATCCAGTTATTTTGAAGCAGAAGCTCTCATTGAGCCTGGAGATTGTTGCTGTTTGGCTAGGCTATCTGGTCAACCAGGCCCCAAAATCTCTCTCTCTTCTCTCTCTCTCTCTCTCTCTCTCTCTCTCTCTCTCTCTCTCTCTCCCCCTGTGCACTGAAATTACAATCAACCTAGCAAGTAGGTGATGGGGATCCAAGCTCAGACTTTTAATTAAATTTTAAATGCAATGTAGTGTATTTTGATTACAGTTCCTTCTGTTTCCCAACTCCTTCCAGATCCTCCCCAGTTCCCATGGCCCCAACTTCATGCTCTCTCTCTCTCTCTCTCTCTCTCTCTCTCTCTAACAAAGCAAAACAAAAATGAAAATCAAAGTTTTGATTTGGTTTGGTAATTTTCTGCAAACAAAGATCTTAATATAACATCTTGTATATCAAGCTCTTTGCCCTGAATCAACTCCCCAGACATCTGGCTAGTGCTTTTCAACCACAGGGCTGCATTCCTTGATTAATCATGAAAGGGATGTTAATCACTACATCTTGATCTTTTACACTAATGAATAAAAATCACTCATCTTCAGATTTTGAGTCTTATATTTCAAATCAGTTATATCTTTGTAAAAACTGACCATCTCCACAAGTTCAGGCTCAAAAGACAGAGTAGACAGATTTCACAACCTGTCATTGCTCACGGGGCAAATCAGCACTTTTCATTGATTCCAGTTTTGAAATGTTCCTTCTGCAAAAGCTTCAAATTCTCAAATGTAGGAAATAGAAAACTGGATTTCACAACAATGACAGGAACTGAAACATCATCTGCACTTCTATTATTTCTTTTCATTTTATTTTAACAAAACTCTAATGCTCCAAACTCTGGTTTTAGATTTATTTTCATTTTACTCATGTGTGAGTATATGTCACCTGTGTGGTGATACCTGGGAAATCCAGAAGAGGGCTTCAGACCCCCCTAGAGCTGGAGCTAAGGGCAGGTGTGAACTTCCCAGTATGGGCACTGGTAACTGAATTTAAGACCTCTGAAAAAGCAGCAAGTGTTCCTAAGCATGGATTCATTTCTCTAGTCCTGTGGCTGACTCACTTAAAGATAAACAACAGCTCTAAGTTATCATATGGAATGACAGACTTACAATAACTCCATGTCAGATTCTTACAGTTCTCGTGCTATCATTATGCATTTTAAAAAATGTTCCTTTTGAATAAGCTTCAAGTTCTCAAATGGTGAGACATAAATCTTGATTCACCACAGAGACAGAAATTTAAAGATAATGCTACTGAATATAGTAGCTAAAAGCTCCATGCCCTCTGAAGTTATTTCCATACAATTTGTATATTAGTGTCTATAATTTTCAGAACAATACAACTTATAATTTTGTAAGTTATTCCAAACTGCAAACAGTGCCTCTTAAAATAGATGAATAGTCAAATATATATGACATCAATTGGAAACATGTAGATACAGTATGTTTATGCATTATATATAACATTAATATATAAATATTCACATATATTTTAATAAATTTTTGTAGGTAGAGACCCATTGGAATACCCTGTGGAAAATAACAAAATATCTTCCACAACTTTGCAACATTGTATAATGCTGCCAGCACACACACACACACACACACACACACGCACACTTACACTTAGCCATTGTAGGTAGAGGCCCTTTAGAGTACAACACTAATAAAAATCTCTTCAGGGAAGAGTATTTTCTTGTCAACATTGCATAATGCTGCCAGCACACACACACACACACACACACACACACTTACACTTAGCCATTGTAAGAAGAGGCCCTTTAGAGTCCAACCCTAACAAAAATCTCTTCAGGGAAGAGTATTTTCTTGTCAACATTGCATAATGCTGCCAGCACACTGGTGACAATAAAGCCTGCTGCCTCTTCCCACATTTCAAAACCCTTCACATCCTACATACACCACCATTATTATTTGCCTTTGGTGCAAGTTGCGCCCCCTCCTTTGCCTATGAATATTCATGTTCGCAAACTGCTTTGGGGCACACAGAGGGTCCTCTTGGTCTGTGTGCTCTCCTTGAAACAGTCACGACACAATAACAGGATTCTCACTGTTGATAGTCTGTCAGCATTTTCAGAACACATGCAAAAATTCAGATTACTAGCTATTTAGGCTAATGTTAATTGCTTTCAAATGGTGTGTCTCAAATTGTAAAAAAAAAATACTGTGTTATTTAAGCATAAAATAAGTCTGTAAAATTCCATATGGCTCCTCAATATCATCTCTGCTATGACTAATGTAAACAACCATTACTACAAATACTTTATGGGCTGAAATCATCTCGTGTTTTTGTTTGTTTCTTTGCTTGCTTGTTTTTTCTCCTATTGGAAGTTGCCCAAATGTATTACCACTGGATTCTTCACTTAGCATGAAGTTTGTGTTGAGTACTGGAGTTCTGAAGTGCAGGTCGATGGAGTCAGGAGCTCTGGGCAGGTCTGAAGGCACAATTCTGGAGAAGGGAAGAGTCTTGGTATAAACATTTTTCCCCGACAATCTTCTGAGGTTGACAGCTATAGCAACTGAGATACGCACGGTAAGCTTGTTGTCTCTGTCAGCCACACAGATAAGCAGAAGCCAGTTATACAAGCAATTACACTGTATCTGTCATGCTCAAGTCTAGCCCAGAGTCACAAAGACAACAGGTGACTATTGGGCTTTGGACCTGGTCATCAGGAATGGTGGGTCTTTGGAGTGTCCATGATCATCAGTTATCATGAGCCATGATAACCTAGCATCTGGCAGGTGGAAGCCAGAGATATTGCTGTTCCATGCCCTCCTAACCAACTGAGTTCATGCAAGAGATCAGTTTTGCTGAGGGCGAGAAGCCGTGCTGGAGGGTCTGGGCAGCCAAGGGTCTTAGAGTGCATTTCAGAGTTTGTGTGGCCTAACCAGGCATAAAGCTGTTTCAATTATTTTTACCAAGATTTCTAATTCCAGTCACCATCAACGTGGGAGCATTTCCTGGTATGCTAAGAATAGCCTTTTCGCCAAGATAACCTAACTTTAGGGGCCTTTCTAAATTTTTTGAATCAGACTCTAATTGACAGGAAATTTTTTCTCATGCTAATTACTATATAATTACACACATTCTGCAAGTGAAAATTATGGGATTACTGAAGGTATTGTAAATATTTGCACTTACACACACCAGCATTTTTCTGTATTATGACTTGTGGACTTCACTATGAAATGTGGACTTCATGCAGAGGGTCAGCAGGACAGGCAGTGCTGATCGGGAGCCAATGCGCCTGTAAGGCTCTTTGTTTGTATTATGAGTATGTAAGGAGAACCTTTGCCACTTGGACTTTTATCCAATAATTAGCTCTAAGCTTCTTCCAATGCTTGTTGCAACTGAGGCAGGAAAGCCAAGGAAATGATGGGTCCGTGGAAGAAAAAGCCTCTCCTGCTGGGGTCTGGTTGATATTTCTCATAAGCTGAGAAGCCAAAATCACAGCATAACCAGCATTTATCACAAAGGCCTCCAACAGAGGAAGTTGTTGAGATGGCATTGAATGGGGCTAAGACCTGGGTCTGTGACCTTGGTGAGTACCTCCTTCCTCTCCTGGGACATTTTCTAGGAACCACAGACAAGACTGTCAGCCCTACCTTTTGTCATCCCTAAGAGCTAGAGGTCCCCTTGTCAATTGTAATTCTGTCAGGTGCCTGTGAGGAGCTACCCTGGATCTCATTTAAACCCCTTGGGGTCCCTTTTATACAGATCCACGTGTATCAATTGTAAAGAGAAAGAGAAGCCCACCCCATGTTCTTTATTTCCTTATTAGGTGATTCTTTTTCTATCGTGTTTAAAATCAGACTAGACAGGCACAAAACCCGACACCTGGCTGAGGAGCTGTTGCCAGTTCATAGCCTACCAGAGGTGGGGAGAAGCCATTTTCCTTAAGGGTGTGGCCCCAGGTAGACTTAAGGCTCTCCCCCTGGGTGGCCACACACCAAAGAGTACTTGGGGTTTTGTTGTTGCTTGTTTTGGTTTTGTTTTTAAAAGCAGACTCAGGTTTGGATGGGTAGGTAAGGGGGTGGATCTGAGAGGAACTGGGAGAGGGGTTAATATGGTCAAAATATATTGAACAAAATTCTCAAAGAATTAGAAGCATGAAACAAGACTGATAAAACTGCCTTTTCACAAACTCCTCTACCTCAAAATATAATAAACCACGAGAAATAAACAGATGGATTTATACACAGGGTATCATAGCAGAACCCCAGACTCAGCACACAGAAATTTCCACAGGGCCACGGTACATGTGTGTAGGAAAATACATGTTTAATTTGTTGTCTATATGTAAAGATTAAGCTCAGTTATTCTCTAGTGGGTCATATCTTGATGCTATAGCTGAACAGTCAGTCAGTCATAAGAAGAAAAGGCCAGGAGGGTTGGCCTGACTAAGCACTGTGCCTGCTACCATTGTTTTTCTTTAAATTTATTTCATGTGAGTGTGTATCTTTATCTGTATGTGAGTCTGTGTGTGTCTTTACTTGTGTTTCTCTTTATCTGTGTGTGTAAGTGAGTGTGTGTGTGGAGTGCTGGTGAACACAAGTGGAGATCAGAGGACAGTGCTGAGGAGCACACTCTCTCCTTCCTCCACATGGGTTCTGAAGATCTGACTCAGCTCTGGTTGCTACAATTCTTGAGGAAATTTCTGATCTCCATTCTTCTCGAAGCATAAGGGGCCTTAGAGACAGGGATCCAGGCTGAGAGAGTAGGCACCTGGGAAGCAGCCAGGCAGGCTCCCAGCTCCATCTCTGATTTCCCCTACCTGTAGGATCCCCTCACCTGCTGCTCACCCCCATCTCTAATCTACATGTGATTCAATATTAGTCCTTTTGTAAAAAACATTATTTTCCTTTTGACAGCTATAAAATGATTGATGGAATGACTGACACATGTCAAATATTGACATTGTTTGGGGTTTACTGTTCGTATGAGAAAGGTTTTAGAAGAAAGAGGTTTTTTAGTTTTGTTTTTTTCAACCTCTAAGTCTACTTTTAGCAGAGCATTTCTCAGCCTGCATTTCTTGCATGTGCTAGTTAACTGCTTTCATTTGACTCCAGAAATATTTATTCTTTTTCTTGTTTATCAAGATAGGGTTTCTCTATGTAACAGTCCTGGCTCTCCTGGTACTCACTCTGTAGACCAAACTAGCCTTGAACTCAGAGATCCACCTGTCTCTGCCTTCTGCTTACTGTGATTAAAGGCATGTACTACACCTGACCAGAAATATTTATTCTTAAAAAGTTTATTAAACTTTTTTTATTCATGGTAAGGTGTCTTATCTTAGAATAATAAAAGACATTTTAAAAGATTTCTAAAATACAACTATTTTAAACTGTACTTTGATAATACAACTATGGATTATTTATTATCTTTTAAACTTTTGAGAATAGAATCAAATCTGTTTATTTTTTTAAATTCTCAGTATGAAATTTGCATGAAAGTCCAATACAAATAACACAGAAACCCCTCAGAGTACCTTGGGTTTTGGTTTGGTTCAGATAAGACTGGTTCCTACAGGCTCAGGCATTTGAATGCTTAGTCCCCAAGGAGTGGCACTATTTGAAAAGATTAGAAGGATTTGGAGGTGTGTGACTTTGTTGGAGGAAGCATGTCCCTGGGGGTAGGCTGTGAGATTTCAAAAGCCCAGGCTAAAGTCCTACTCTCTGCCCACCAATCAGGATGTAGAACTCTCAGCTACTTTGCCTGTACCATGTCTTTCTGTGTATTACCATGTTCCCTGCCAAGATGACAATGAACTAAACCTCTGAAAATGTAAGCCAGCCCACAATTAAACTTTTTCCCTTATATGGGTTGCCTTGGTCACAGTGTCTTCACAACAATGGAACAATGATTAAGAAAGGTCTGTTGTTCAAATGCTGATAATCTTATGATGTGGCAAGGAAGGGCCTGGTTTCTTTACCTTCATTGCTTCTAATAAACTTCTTGCATATAGCTATAATCTCACATATGTAAAATAAATAGTGTTAAGTCTAATGAGTAGTACAGCAGAAGTTACTTTATAAGTTGGAAATAAAGTATTTCCAAAGGCACTTTCCTATGGCTAACACTATGTCTTGAGTGTGTATAGCACTACCAACATGACAGGTGAGATTTTCTAAGCAGTTTCACTCTGAATTAAAATACACTAAGCCATACAGAAATAAAATTTGATCGTGTTTCATAATCGACCCTCTGGGAAACTATGTTATCTTCATAAAAATATGTTATCACTAAGAATTTACAAGGAGAAAACGATGGTCTCTGCACAGAATCTTGACTGTAATTACAAAATGAATTGCATATTTTGAAATTGCTAAATAGTAGATTTTACATGTTTCTCCACAAAAAGAGTTGAGGGTGTGCAAGATGATATATTTGCCAAATACTCAGACTTAATGACTACATTGTAAACACATGCCCAATTTTACTCTGTGCCCCACACATACACATGAGTATTATTTGTCCATTGGGAATATAATTCTGAAAAAGAAAAGCTATTAAAATATTCTCATGCAAGAGGGAAAAACAAACATATTTCAACAATTCTACTTGTTATTTTCCAAACCAACCCTGTTCTCCATAAAGGGGCAGACCCGGTCAATATATTTCACACCCTGTGCTCTGGGAAAGGCTCACCTGAAAGGGGGGGGTCACATTCCATATAAGATTCATGGGGAATCATCAAGAAATATACACTCATTTGTTCACATTTTGACAAACTGGCCCAAACAGCCCTACAAGCAGTTTTCACCATAGTCTAAAGCAGCCATGCATCACAGATGATCCTTTACATCTGTGAAATACATAAAATCAGGCAGCAACTTTGTTGTCCTGATGCCTGTGGTTAAATCAGATGAGAGGTGTCAGCGGGGCTGTCACAAGCCATTTCCCTTATTCACAGCTTGTGATATTGATGTTCAGGGATGCGTCTGGACAGTTGAAGGCAATGCCATGACCAGAAGTAACCACCACTCGGAGGACAAACCTCTGGTATCAGGTCTCTGTTCTTTGTCCTGTGCATTTGCTGTGGTCAGTGGTTTCAAAGGAATTTCATTTTCAAATAAGAAATACCAGAGCATTGTAATGACTTTTAAAACATGCTTCAGGATTTGAATTGCTGTTCTCAGGAACACTCTACCACTCCTACACAATAAGACCATAGCAATTATGTAACAGAGTCCTTTAATGTGAGCAATGGTCAACTGTGCACCCAATGATTAAAATAAATGATACTTACCCTCTTGTTAACATAGATGCATGCAGGCATCTAGGATAATCATACATGCACTGGACCACACACAGACACATACAAAACACACATACACATGTAAAACATGGAATATACATATGAATACACACACAGCACACATGATACAGATGCACTCAAATGAACACACAAACACTTCTTGTCAGCTGGGGAACTAAAAAACCTTCTAGAGTTGACATAATAACCCTGCTAATCATCAACCATATAGCATTGCTTGGACGCCAGTGTTTTTATATATAAAACTGTTCTATTCTGTCTATGTTTTTACAGAAACTTCACTTTCATGTAAATTTTGTAACTAAACCTCTATCATGCGTGATCCTGAGGTCACTATGATGTGAGAAAAAGGTTCCAGGTAGTGACTCCGAAGTTCTAATTTTGTTTCCTGGTCACTCAGCCTTGAAAATGACCCACATGAACATGGAGAGCTCATTGCTCTTCACTCTGTATAACTTTACACTCAGGTCCAATAAAACTAAAATTGTAAGTTCTAATGGAACTATTTATAGAAAATTACTCATTTTTCCTTTAATCTATATTCAATTAAATTTCTAGATCCTTTCCAGTTTTGTCCATGAAGCCTATGCAATAACAATGACTTTGGCAAGAAAAATGAAGTACTATTCCAGGATCAGAGATATGTTCACTTGAAAATTATTTATAACCATAGAACTATATATTTATCATATAGGATGCTTTATCCTTTTTGTTATAACATTTATATTTCCTCTTTATTATTCCATTCCCTTTGTAGACTGGGCCTGCCATGTAATTTTGGGTGACAGTTGTCTTATAGTGGCAGGTTCACCACTGTCTTTATCTGATCAGTTGTTATGAGGGGTCTCCTGTTGCTGAGGACAATGATTCAGTTAGACAAAGAATGGGAATTAGCATGAAAGCAAGCTGGAATCTCATGCCTGTCCATCAGATTATGGCTCGGCTCCATTTATTTATTCCTTTGCTTTGCCGCGGTCCAGTGAGAATTTCAAGCCTAGACAAAGTTAGAAAGTGGCATTTTCCAAAATCCCCCCAAATGTGGATATTTAAACTCCATCAAATGCTCAGTATGCTTGCATGGGTTTGAGTAATGAACTGTTGAGCAGATCTCCATCCGTAATGGAGATGGAGGAAGCTGCAATCGCTGGTAGAATCTAGATATGAATGCCACCAGAGTGGACATGTTTACTCTGTGATGGCCACACACTCATGAAGTTTGGCTGAGCCCCTATAGCCCGGCAGCTGTCCTCTGGACTGAGAACACACACATTGGTGCCTGTCACATTTCTTTCCATCTATTTCTGTCTCATAGCAATGAGGAGCCCAGGAGGCTTCTAAACTTTATGAAGCCAGTGTGTTGCCATTTAAAGTATATTAAACAACATTAGTAATAATAACAGGCCTGGTTGGAAAGATTACATGAATACAATAAGGCTTGATGCCCCCAAGGAGGCAATCAATGCACAAGAACCTCCCCCAGGAAGATTGTAAGACACAAGGAAAATTGATCTTTTTCTATAATGATAAAACTTTCAGCCTTATTGGAGCTAAAATTCAATTCAGTCTGGGTTAGGGCAATCTGTGACTGTCCCCAGTGTATTGCTATAATGTGTGAAATTATATCTCAGAGGAATTAATGATATTCCTCAGCACATAAACAGAACAAAGACTGCCAGATTTTTTCCCCTGCACATTTTAGCATGGGGAGCCTAGTTTTACTTCAAAAAGCAACTATTTGGGAAATACTCTGAATTATTTAAATCTAATGTCAAATAACTGAGAAAAACCATTACGCTTAGAAATGGCCTCAATTTTGCTTTTCATTTCCTTTCTGTGTTCACAACAGACAAACAAACAGAATGACAGAGGAAGCAATGTGGTCAGACAGCCCTTGACTCAGAGCAACACGCAGCTCTAGACAATAAGAAAAGTGTAAAGTATATCTGGGAGGTGGGGGACACAAGTCTTCAATCCCAGCACTTGGGAGGCAGAGAGGAACGGATCTCTGTGAGTTTTAGGTCAGTCTGGTCTACAGAGCGAGTTCCAGTAAAGCCAGACCTACACAGAGAAGACCTGTCTTGAAAAACCAAAACCAAACAAACAAAAAGTATAGAGATAAATGAGGCTACTAATTATGAATCAAATATGACTTTGGAAAGTTGGGGGCTGGAGAGATGGCTCAATGGGCAAAGACTTGTCCTTTTAAGTATGAGGTCCTGAGTCCAGATTTCCAGAACACAATTGAAGTCAGACTCAGTGGTGCAGGCCTGCACTCCTACGGTGACATGGTGGCAGGGACAGACAGGAAAATCCCTGCAGGAACATGGTGGATTATGAAGACTGGCACCCAAGGCTTTCCACTGACCTCCAAACACAAACCGAACAGGGATGTATGTGGTGATATTTTGTTTATGCTATAGCAAATAAAGCTTTCTTGAAGATCAGAGGGTGGAGCTTGCCACTAGCGAACCATAGAGGCCAGGCAGAGGTGGCACATACCTTTGATCCCAGTACTTGGGAGGCACACACCTTGAATCCCAGCACTAGAGAGGTGACAATAAGAATTTAAGGCAGATGGAGAAAGACCTATCCAGTCTAAGGATTCATAGAGACAGGAGCGCAGCCCCTTTGGTCGGAGGATTGGGTAGAAATAAAAAGTCTCTCTAGTGTAGTGGCTGGCTCCTTTACCGATCTTTCAACTTTCACCCCTGATATCTGTCTCCAGGTTTTTATTATTAAGACCAATTAGATTCACACTCCAGATGTACCTGAACTCATACATGTGTACACAACATGTACACTGATAGCCACATCATAATACACATATACACACAAAAAGTTTAGTTGGAAATGAAAGTGTTTGCACGTTTAGTGTGGAGTCATAAGAATGAAGAGAAATAACAGCATTCTCCATCAGAAACTTGAAATAAACCAAGAAAACTAAGCAAGAAACAGAATTGAAATATCTGAACACTCTTTTGGAATTTGTAGATTAATTCTTAAATGAAGAGAGATCCCAATTAATGCCAGATAGAGGAAAAATTATATTCTGAAAAATCTTGGATTATCTATGGGCATATGGAAGACACCGGAGTGAGTCCAGTCAGATGTGAGTCAAAGATAAAAGCTGCAATGATATGGTACAGCTTGTCCACAGAGAGAAAAGGCAATGCCCCAAACACCCTTTCTGCACTTTGCTCTGTCTTTGCCACTTCCCTAGACTTCTACTGAATTCTCAGCACAAGCAGTCCTCTCTTATGCTTCTTGCCATACGCTTGCTTTCCAAATGATGCTGCTCTCTGTGAGAAGGTATTGTCTGTTTGACTCTTCCACAGTGACACATGGGTGGATGGGTCACCTGATTTGGTCAGAGTACCATTGTCTCTTCCTTTCCGCCCAGAGTTGATCCAGGGAATCCCACTGCCTCGGCTGGGATCCCCACTGCTGTCCTGGAACCTTTGTTGTCCATGTTTAAATGAGCAAAGAAGCAGATCAACATTTCAAAGGGAGAGAGATGGGAAAGGAGAGGAGGAAGAAAGGGAGGACAGGAGGGAAGGAGGGAGGCAGAAGAGGGGAGGAATGAAATATCCTTGTGGCTTGTGTCTGGGTGTGAGCATACACATGTACAACACTGCATGTAATGTCTGTGGGGACTGGAAGAGACTGGCAGATTCCCTGGACTTACAGGTATTGTGAGCTGCCTCATGTGGGTGCACAGAACCCAAACCAGGACCTCTGGAAGAACAGTGTGGGCTTTTAGCTTCTGAGTCATCTCAACAGCTCCAAAGGGAATTTTAAAATGTTTGAGAGTAATGGTGCCACAGCCTGTCATGAATTCAAACACAGCTTTATAGAATGTGTTTTTTTTTTATAGTAAACCAAGAACACAGACAGAGGACAACATGGGACAACTAGACGTGGGTTCAGTTGCTTTTGTATGTTCATTCACAAGCATGAGTTCTCATTGGTTTTCTAAACATGATGAAGACTCGGTGCTGTGGGTCACAATCCAGATGAGCAATTCAGTCTTCTGGACTCTGTAATCCAGAATGAAGTCCGTGTAATTCAATTACATCTACTTCAGCTGAACTGGAAGTACCTCAAATTAAATTAAAAGAGATTTTGCAATCCTGAGCACAGAAACTTGGATCTGGCAAAATGATACTTTAACATGTCGATTACATTCAATGCCTGATTCATTGATAAGCCTCAGTGTGGAGTTATAATAATCATTTTCAGAACATGCTAGACATTAAGGAGGAATTGAGGGCTGGGGGAGAGGACTAGGTCATTGAAGTGCTTGAGATGAGACCATGAGGTCCTGAGTTCAGATCCCCATCATTCCAGTAGAAAGCTAAGATGCCATGTCTATACTTCCGAAGCTGGAGAAGGGAAGACACAGGAGTCTTTGATCAACCTGTCTAGCCAAACTGGCAAGTTCTGGATCACCGAGAGACAGCGTCTCCAAATGTAAAGTGCAGAGTAATCAAGGAACACACACAATGATGTCATCTGGCCTCCACACATGAGCACACATTAGCCACTAGCATGTGGGCGGGCACACACACGGGGGGGGTGAAGAGGCAGAACAAATTGTTTTTTCTTGGCACCCATTTTTCACATGCACTTTACCAGTCCTACAGATTCCTGAGAAAGAATATGATAGGCCCAGCTGACATCACAGTTTGGAGGGTGGGAGCCCACCTTTCAAGATTTAAGAGTTCTATTGGTTCTTGATTATCCTATGTGCCACCTGTTGCTAGTTCAGATGCTCCCTGCACACCTACTATGTGTGACCCTCAGCGTAAGTGTCAAGACTCAAAAGAGGTCGCTGTCTGGGACTTACCTAACCAGTGGAGGCAGTAAGGACAGAGAACATGGCACTAGCCGGGAACAATCTTTGTCGTAAGTATATTTTCTTCTGCACACATTCAAATGTAGCCAAATTATACCATATGCCAAACTGGAAAGTTATCTTTGAATGTGTAAAACATATGAAAGCTGGAAAACCAAGCATCCAGGGGAGTCTAAGTAGAAAATAACACATCCCCATTAAAAAAAAAATCTGTTTTCTTTAATTGGCAGTATTTCTCAGTGAGTTTCTTTTTATCCTTTCCAACAACGCTCAAGTAAAGCAATTGACACCTGGAAAGTTTGGCAACACAGCAGCATGGGGAGATGAAGGCCGGCATGCCCTGGCTTGCCTCTGGCATGTCACCAAACCAAGAGCTGACTGGATGCCTGGGAGACAACTGCGCTCCCTCTTCCCTAAGCCAGGCTTTGAATTTAAAGTTGTTTAAATAAGAACATTAATGTTGTAAGTGTAGGAAGCCATAGATATGGAGAGTCCAACATTTACAGACATCTAGAAGAAAACACAATTGTAGGGTATTACAGCGAAAGTCTGCTTAGCTATCTATAGCTTTCTTAAAGAAGAAGAAGCAGCCGAGGAGAGAAGATAGTGGTGGCAGCAGCTGAGTAGTCATATGGTTTGGGAATATGAATCAGTGGGCAAAGGGTTTGCCACACAAGCCCTGAATTCTCCAAGGAATGGTTTCAGTAAGGTCTTCTTGTCCTCTTAATTTTCTCCTATGTTTTCCGATCCCTCGTTTTCTCTCACGTCTATTTTGCTTGTGAGCTACTAAGAACAAAGTCTTAGCTAACCCTGCTGGGTGGAGCGCTCTCCCGGGGAATCCTTTGAATCTGTTCTTAGGACAGAAGATGCTCGAGGGGTCAAACTGCCTCTGTGTGTTTCTTGGATTCGGTAGTGAAAGAGCTAATAGAAAGTGTAGTATCCTGGTTTATCTTAGTCTGAACCCATGATGATCAAATTTGAGGCATGAGGACAGACAGGAGAAATACTGGTGGTAATAATGAGAGTTTTTGTCCCAGAGGAACAGCAAAGAACAGGTGCTTTGCATCTCCTGCTAACAATGGGTGGGTTTTCTCTACCCTCTTTACTATACGGAAGAACTTCTATGAATTTGGCTTTATCGGCTAAGCTTCTGAATGGTTTCTTCACCATTTTATACTCCTAGAGCCCAGGGATCCAGTGTGCATGAGACCTTCCCTCTTAGGCATCATTTGGAAGGTTTTTGTTATGTTCATCTTCATCAGTACAAGGTCACCAATGGGTGCCATATGTCCAGCCCCATTCCTCACTTACCTTGTCATCTCAACTTCAGGACATTCTTGCAAGGTCTCAATCATTGTATACTCACTAAAAGGAGAGAGGGCTTAGTGCTCTTTGCCTGGATTTCTTCATTTGTTTGTAACCATAGAATTAGAATGCCTTGGGTATGGCTCAGTTGACAAAACTTGCTTAAAATGCATGAAGCCCTGGGGTTAAACCGCTAAACCATTTAGATCCACTGTGGAGCTACATGTAATGCCAGCATTTTGGACGAGGAAACAAGAGGATCATAATACAAAGGTCCTATTTAGCTACATACCAAGTTCAAGGCCAGGCTGAGATACATGAAAGCACATGTGAAAAAAAACCAGTAACAAACAACAAAAAGAATTAGAAGGAAAACTATTTTCCAAACTAAGGGAAGCTTAGTTTTGATTCTCAAAAACTTTGCATCTGTTCTGGAGTCTAGTTTCCATCTTTATTCTTCCCACATGGCTTGAGTCATATTTATTATACATATTTATTAACAAACTTTGCCAATACAAAGCCATTTATAATATTTCAGGCAAATTTCAAATTTCAGAAATTCTAGTTGTTTTCAGTAAAATATACTCCCTGCCCCAAAGACTCATGCTTCAGAGATTTGCTAATGAGAATTTAGACTTTTGTAGATGATTAGACCCTGGAGGACACTGACTACATCAGTGAGTTAACCCATGTATGTGTTCACACAGGAGGCTGTAGGAGATGGAACCTGGTTGATAGAAGCAATCACAGGGCATGGTTTAGAAAAGCACATATTATCCCAGACCTCTCCCCTCCCTTCTCCTCTCCTTCCCTCTCCTTTCCCATCTCCCCTTTTCTCTTCCTTTGCCTTCTTTTTTTCAGTTGCTTTCAGTATATTTCTCTTTTTTCTGAAGGCCTTCCTTCTCTTTGTCTCTCTCACTGTTCTCTCAACTTCTCTCTCCTTTGACTTTCTCTCCATTTCTTCATCTTCCTCTCTTCTCTCTCCCTTTGTGTCTTTCTGTTTTTCCCTCTCCCTCTCAACCCTCTCTTTTTTCCATACACAATGAGATGAGCTATACTTCTGCCATTATATTCTATCTCACCACGACTCAGGAACAACAGAGCTAAGAGAACAGGGAGTGAAACCAAGACCCTAAATAAATCATCCTCCTTCTAAATTTCTCTCTCAGGTATCTTGTTACAACTATGGGAAGCTGGAAATTCCATATGGCATGATCCAACTATTGCTTCAGGATTGCACATGCACAGATTCCCTGAGTTATAGCGTATAACTACTATGTCCATGAAACTTGCCTTATGTTGTACAAGATGAGAAATTTACAAATTATTTAATGGATGCCAAGGCACCTGGGAATGTTTTTTTTTCTATTATTTTTTCTCCAAATAAGAAACAAGCTCAATTTCAGTTTCTGGTGTCTACAGGGATGTTGGAGTCATCAGGAATGATGAGAATGATGGTAGGGATGCCGGAGCCATCAGGGATGCCAGAGCCATCAGGGATGGCCGCAGGGATGCCAGAGCCATCAGGGATGACCACAGGGATACCAGAGCCATCAGGGATGACCACAGGGATGCCGGAGCCACCAGGAATGATGACAGGGATGCTGGAATCAATCAAGGATGGTGACAGGGATCCCGAGCCACCAGGAATGACCACAGGGATGCCAGAGCCATCAGGGATGATGGCAGGGATGCCAGAGTCATCAGAAATGATGACAGGGATGCTGGAGCCAACCAGCTTTAAGGAAGCACTGCCTTTAAATCAGCTTAAATTTACTTTTTAAATTTAAAATGTTTCCATGACACAGCTCTAGACAGTGGCATAGATGGAAGCAGTATGGTTTTCGGTCCCTGTGTCCTGCTGTTCTTGGCAGTTGCTTTTCTATAAAGTTTTAGTGAAAAGAAACCACTGAAATTTGTTTGTGTGTATAATCCTTCACGGGTACACATGTGTGTATGCACATGGCTAGAGGCTAACCCTGACTATATTCATCAAGTACTACCCACTTGCCTGTACAGAGCTAATTAGCCTGGGCTATACAGCAGGCAGCTAGGGGATGGATCTATTGACTTTCCCTCCTAGAGATGTTATGGCTGCTCAACAGCAATCCTATCTTTTTAATGCCAATTCTTGGCTTTAAAGTCAGGCCTTGTTCTTTCAAGGCAAGCATTTTACCAGCTGAACTATCTCCCAGTCATGAAAGTATGCTTTTTGACACAGACACTAGACAGTGAGTAGGAACATGGAAGGGTTAACTTGCTCATATAATAAACCTTTTATATTTTTGTTTTGTTCTTAAGTTTCACATTCTTGGAGAGAATTTCTTTTAATGTTAGTTTTTTTTTAATGAACTTCGTTGGAAAACTTTAACAGATTATTTTCAACAATTTGCTTAAAATTAATTTGTGTAAATCTTGGGCTAAACCATGCATTTTCTCCACTTCTTTTCTTTGTCTTCCATTTTTCTTCTTCTTTTAATACTCTTTCTTCTTTTCTTTCTTCGTCCTTTGGGTTCTTAAAAAGAAACAAAGAAAACTGAAATGCAATTTCTCCTGCAGTATTTTGTGTTGACACTGAAATTCTGGCCAGAAACAATGCTGCTTTAAACATTCAAGAGTGTGCGCCTGTTTTCAATATGAACTGAGATTCAGGGGAAACATTTTAAACTCACTCAGCCTCAACCGCATCGCCTGCCAGGAACTCCACACAGCTGCAAAAGTCACTAATGAAAACTGGGATAATTCTTAACAGAAACAACGATCAAATATCCTCACAAACAGAAAATAGAGGTGGGCACAATCAGTAGGGTAAATGGCGTGATTCTGTAGCTTTGACCCTTGCCTTTCATCTTTAAAAACTAGGAGAACGTGAGTGAGCCCCACAGCCCACAAGAGGAGAGGGGCTAGAGATTAGCCACCTTCCCTTCCTGTCACTCACACTCTATCTCGGTCCGTTGTGGACCTGTCAAGAGATGGGAGACTTTGAAAGTCAGGATAAGCAAAGCCGAGAAAGTAGTTCTCCTTGGAATTACACAGACCGACCAAAGAGTGGAAAATTACACGGCAGTGCTCTGTGTTAGGGCTAGGAGAGGGTGTGAGGCGGGCGTTCATTTCATCTCTCACTCACTTATAAATCCACGTCGGTGGCTTCAAGAACGTGTTAACAAAGGGTAAGAATCTCGGGGAGGGGGTGGGGGATGCAGCTGGGCAGAAGCAATAGAGGAAGATCATCGTGAGCACATTAAAGCAGGTAACGGTCCCAACCTCGCCCGGCCAGCACCTCTCCCCAATGTCTTATAGCATTACTGAAGGCTAACAATAAATTTCAGAACACCTTTCCCCCTCTTGCAAGGGCCCGGACCCAGAGCTACACACATGCTATCCAATCTCTCTGCCGCTGACCACAAGTCCAGCTCTTGAGACCACTTCATCCAAGATTCTGAATATCGTTCATGTTAAACTCACAAGACTGCAGCAGTGTGCTGTGGAGTGCAGAAATGTTTGAAAGATGGTTAATCATTTTCCAACTCCAGATGTGAAAAATACATGAAGTTAGGAAATCCAGAATCCAAATTGTGTGGTAAAGTTGATAAACCACTTAAGTACCAGTACTTTAGCCAGAATTGACCAGTAATCAAGAAACGACACATTTCTAGCAGTCATGATTAAACCCCACATACATAGTTAACACTTTTAATTACCCAATGTTGTTTCTTGTCCCCTAGAGGCTCATGGGTTGTACAATTGGTTCCTAGTTTGGTAGTGTGTTTGGGAAGGCTCTGGAAACTATAGCCTTGATAAAGAAGCATGTCACAAGGGGTGGGCTTTGAGATCTGATATCCTGATCTGACTTCCTGTTCCTTCTCTCTGCTTCCTGAGTGCTGGGCCAACCTCAAACTCACATTACACAGAGTTCCTCACTATGGCAGAGTGTGTCCTCTCTGCAACCATGAGCCAAAATCCTTTCCCCTGACGTTATTTTTGTCAAGTGTTCTAACACCATATCAGACAAGGAACTAGGACACAGAAGGAAAGCTAGTCATGGCTCCACATGTGTCTGTGTCCACCCCCATCATCCAGGAGTCTTGTTGGCAGTGCCAGGAAGACACACATGCTAGTTCAGTCTCTCTTGGCTGCTTCTGCATTTATAGGCAGCTCCCCTGCGCCTCGGCACTGCTGGCATAAAGGAACCTGCAAATCCTTGAGTCATTTCATATGGGACAGAGGTAACTGGGTAACATTGTTTGTATGTGAACATGAAATATAGAATGTTTAAGTTCAAGGAAAACTAATGTTTTGCCTCTCCCTAAAAGTAAATGAGTTCATATTTGTCTGTCTTTCCTATTCGAAGAGATGCAGCTCCTCAGGGCTGAGACAAGCAGGTGGCTTTGTTGTTCATCCCAGCATCTTTGCTGCAGTGAGCTCAAATCTCTGCACCCCATCTTGAAGGGCCACTATGGTAGATCATTTACATGGCTCTGGATCTTATGATGCATACGAATAAAGATCAGTTATAAGATATCTTCCTAAGTTCACTGAGACTGTTCTCTGGTCTTAAATGACAACTTAAAGAGCAGATAATCCTCACTAGCACCAGACTGAGACCTTCCTGACATGAAATACCATCAAAATAGAAACAGCATTCTATTAATGTCTGGCTGCTGATTCTGACTCTCCTTCCATGGAGGGATTATTTATATATATTTTTTCCTACCATGGAAACGCTGCCTTCAGCATTTTTTAAAAATAGATTCTGTTGCCATTTTGTAAAATAAAAGTAAATCTATATTTTCAGTATTTCCATGAGACCTTTCTTCTCCTTCCCAGGATGGGCAGTCCCGTGTTTGCACATGATCCCTGCCACCTAGGGGATGGGCTCTGATGGATCCCTGCTCTATGCCAAGCCACAGTGTGAGCTCTTATGTGTTTAAATTTGCAGTTGAGCAGTGGATGGACTGCATTCTGACAATTTATCTGCACAAAGGAAGCAAGTGGTTTTTGTTTCTGTTGTTGTTGTTTTGTGTATGTGTAAAAGGTGAGGCTGAGGAGTTTGCTCAGTTGGTAAAATGATCGCCATAGGCAACATGATGATCTAGTTTCGGTTGTTAGAACCCACAGAACATGCCAGGTACTCACTCCACTGCAATCCTAGTGCCCGGGGGATGGGACAGGACAAGCAGGTCCTCGGTGCTCGCTGGCCTATGACCCTACCTCGCGTGGTGAGTTCCAAGCCAATGTGATAGAGTGACTCAACAAACAAGGTGGAACTCACCTGGGGACTAACAGCCAAGGCTATCTGTGGCTTCTTCCACATGCGTGCACAGACCCATGTACCCACATTCACACAAACACACACACTGACCTACATACACGCGTAGATATGTAAATGGTGGTGGGATTTGGTGTGCTACTGAGAAAAACGAAAACAAAAATTGAACTTTTAGCATTTTATTTGGGATCATGTTTCAATGGAATTGCTGGTTAGTGAGTTGAATGGACGTCTGGCTGCTGTGCTTGATGAACTTAGAGCCTCTGAATCTGAGCTTTGGGACGCCATCTCCTCTCTAGAGCTGATGGCAAAAGGCTGTGCTTGTTTCCGAGTTGCACAGTGAGACTGGAGGACACACAGGATGAATGTAAGCAGTCAGTCTTACTCAGGATCCTCATTCCCATTTCCCAGGCCTACTTCACTCAAGTTGTATGAAAAGTCAAACTTCAGATTAAATGGTTTATTTTAAGTGTAAATAAGTGTGCACATTAAAAAATTTAATATTTGCTTGCAGGATCTATAATTTAATAATTTTGCAAAATACATTAACAAAGCTAGATTACAAAGCTTATTTACAATAGTCACTTATAATATTCCATATTGTGATTGTTTTGTGTGTGTGGTGTGTATGCATATGGGTACATGTCTGTGGGCATCTGTAGGGGTCGGTATGGGCTATGTGTGGAGGCCAGAGGCTGGTGTCTGGTGTCTGCCTTGATCACCCTTCAATGTGATACCTTGGTTGAAGTGACTCTATTCTGTTCTGCTTCCATCTTACATGGTTTCAGCAGAGTTGCAAAGATCTACATGACAATATGTGAGCATTTGCTCAAGTCATTGCTTGAATTTTATTTGATCCTTTCCCATCAGGACCACCAATGACATCTGAGAGAAACTGCGGGAAGGTCAGTGGGAAGGATGAAGACTCCATGGCCTTTCACCCCCACACATCACAGGAACAGTCATTATAACACCTTTATTGCATGACCCACACCATCCTTTTTGGAGGAATACTGGGGTTTTATGTAAGGTCTATACCTGTGGGAAATTAGCTAGTAACTTTCCCTTCCTCTCCTTTACCTGGGTCATAATTGGAAGCAATACCGTTTAGTATCCAGTTAATTGGGATAATGCAATCAGTGAGGGCAAAGAGGCTGAGCTGCCTTCATTTGGAAGGAAACACCAGCAGGGGGAAGGAACACTAACACCAACAGCAGCATAGACTGACCTCCGGGAACCACCGCCTACTATTCGGCTGACTTCTTCCACCCAGCCCACCTATGCACACCTCCCCATCAGCTTTCATTAAAGTACTGCACGGAGGGGTGGGGTCAAAGAAGTTGGGATCTGGGAAATGGAGGATGGAAGAGGATCTGACGATTGATGCATTGCAACATAAAGGTGGCCTGTCGAGGGGACTATAAGACATGGAGGACAAGAGCCACCCAGAAGGACTGAGAAAATGAACTGGGAGGTGATCATGGTACAAGAACTTCATGGGAGAAATATGAACTTGACAGTTGAGACATGGTCCATGAAGCAGAGATGTCAGAAATAGAAGATCCGGATGAGGTAGGGTTAGAGGTCACAGAGGGGCTTAGGTGGCCAAACAAGGATGACGGCAACAGCCCTGTGGGTGACCAAATGCTTAGGGCCCTACCAGACTTTCGTACTGAAAATAAGCTTGAATCCTCTGGGATTAAAATAATCTAGCCAGTTGGTCAAAAGTATTTACCACACTGTTCTTTACCTCAATCTTTTCTGTGTACTAACAACATGACAGTGATAAGTGTTCTAGACTGCAGCAATAATGAGTACTACAGCCTTAGTACTGCCATAGTGGTGAATACTGCAGACTCAGTATCACAGTAAGAATGGTGCTACAGACTCAGATCTGCAGTAATGAGTACTGCAGACTCAGTACTTCAGTGCTGGTAAATACTACAGCCTCAGTACTGCAGTAATAATGGGCACTTCAGACTCAGTACTGCCATAGTAATGGGTACCATAGACTCAGTACTGAGCAGTAATGGTCACCATAGACTCAGGGCTGCAGTAGTGATGGTCACCATAGACTCAGTGCTGAGTAGTAATGGTCACCATAGACTCAGTACTGAGTAGTGATGGTCACCATAGACTCGGTGCTGCAGTAGTGATGGTCACCATAGACTCAGGGCTGCAGTAGTGATGGTCACCATAGACTCAGTGCTGCAGTAGTTATGGTCAACATAGACTCAGTGCTGCAGTAGTGATGGGCACCATAGACTCAGTGCTGCAGTAGTGATGGTCACCATAGACTCAGTACTGAGCAGTAATGGGCACCATAGACTCAGTGCTGCAGTAGTGATGGTCACCATAGACTCAGTGCTGCAGAAGTAATGGTCAACATAAACTCAGTGCTACAGTAGTGATGGTCACCATAGACTCAGTACTGAGCAGTAATGGTCACCATAGACTCAGCGCTGCAGAAGTAATACATACTACAGACTCAGCATTGCAACATTGATGAGCCTACAGACCCATCCTTAACTACTAGTAAGATTCTGAACTGGACCAAGTGCTGAGAACAAAGGACTACTGAGTGCTTCTCCCTGACCATGACATCTCTATCACCCACTCAAGGCTCAGAAAATGCTATCAGAAGGAAGGCCGAAAGACTGCTGTGAACTGCTGTCTTAGGAATATGTCTCAGCCAGGCTATCATGAACATAAACAGCTGTGGCCACCTGCACAGGACATGTACAAAACATAAGACCTGACAGCAGGAGTGGAGCTGCTTAGGAGGAAGACGGGGTCAACAGGAGTGGGAAGATGATCAGGGCGTGGAGTGGGAGGGGGTGCAGCCATAGCACCTTATTCTAAAATTGGAAACAGTAACGGCTTCACTTCCCAGCTCTCTGAACCCACTGCACCCAAAACCATTAGACTGTGTAAACAGGCTAACCTTATGTTATGCATCTAGGGAAATTTTACAAAAACATATTCTAAACTGCTAACAATAAATACAGAAGAATTACTGACTGAAATAATTCTCAAGATATCGGCAGATTTTAGGGAAATGAATTGTATGTGAGCAGCTAAAATGTGTGAAAAGAAACACTGGACTTCTTCCTACCTTGTCACAACTTTCACTCAGAACAACAGTAAACACTAATTGTAACTGAACTGTGGGTGAAATTTTAAAAATACCAAAAGAGTTAAACCGGGGAATAAAAAGAATAGACATTATAATACTATAGTCGTTAGCCACATCTATAGGATCTGAGTAAGATTAAATTAAAACCATGTTGGTCCAAAGGTACCAAGATAGAAGAGAATAAAATGTTAGCCAAATGAACTGCCATTCTTACATGGTTTTGGTTCTCTTTTCTTACCTGTGGATGTAGTTTGACTTACAGCAGTTTAGCTTAATGAGGAAGTAGGCACAAGAAACCGGGACAATGACCCCATGAATTGTTGTGAGTCAAATTACTGTGCTTGCAGAGATGTTTCTGATAGCAATCCATCCTTGTAAATTGATCAGCTCTGATTAAAATGGAATTTAGCTTTAGTTTCTGGGCATGTGAAGAAGTCTGGGTTCACATGTAAACAGGACTGTTTTCTTTCATAGACTCGATTTGGTTGAATAGCTTTTAAAAGCTGATAAGTAAAAGAAAAACAACAATCCAGCTCAACACTATTCTTTTCAAAGCAAATCAAAACACCTCATTTGAACTAAACAATATTTCAGTATAGTTACTGCTCAGAATGCCTTAAGGGAACAAATATGAATTTAAAATTATATATATATATATATATATATTACTGTGGGCTTTTGAGATCCTAACAGGTTCCCTTTAAAAAAAAAAAAACGAAGGGGAAAACTCTGAGCTCTTAAGACTCAGTCACTACCATGGCCTCTGGTCATTTTCATCATAGCTAACTCTGCATGATTATCTTGGTACTGAGCAGAAAAAGGTACTCTTTTTTATGTTGAAACTTCTGGATAACAAACAAAAATGAGCCTTAAGAATTAAAAGCCATGAAAAATGTCTTCCAAAAAATTATTCCTGAAAAAAGTGAATTCTATAATCGTCTTTTTCTTAAAGGCATTTTAGAATACGTCTTTACTTACTAATTTTTGTTTGATGTTTTTACTTCCACACACAAAGCCATAGTAGAATTCAGTGTTCCTCACTAGGACTAGCAATTTACTCTTTATTCTCAGTGTTTGTTATGAAAAAAAGAAATGCTGTCTAAAAGACAGCAATTAGCTAGTTAGCTGTGTGTGTCTGTCATAGAAGCCTCCCACAGAACATCGCTGTGTTTTCCAAATAAGAAAGGATTTCTTCTTCCTGAAGAGCTGACAGGGCTCTGTCCCGGTGGCCTGAGTGTCCTTCCTGGGGTTACTGATGCTATGACTTTTCCTGATTCACTGTGCTGAGAAGGAACAGGATATGGATTAGCAGGGCTCAGGAGCCCCCATGAGGCACCTGAGGACCTCCTCCGAGCCGAGAAGGGGTACACTTGGGGGCGTCTATAAAAGATAAAAGAAGTGCAGCCCTAGACACAGAGGGAAGGGCATCCAAGAGAGCCTACCAAGGGAACAAGGCCATGTGAAACACCAGCACCTGCCAAAGAGAAGGGAAGTCAGTGTCCTAAGACCAACACCCTGCTTGCCCAGACCTCTATCCTCTGAGGAAGTACGAAGCTCCACTCCTGTGACCTGGCTAAGATGGACTCCCTACCAATGCCAGCAGCTAGGAAATAACTCCAGATGCGGTCTTGCAGAGGATTTTCTCCCATGTTTTAAGAAGTGCTGAAAATTTCCAGTCTCTTATCTGAACTTTTCATCTAAAATGAACATTTTCAGCTTTTGTCTGAGAGGTCCCTGGCCAGCAAGGGGCCCTGATCCTGTACCAGAAGATCCATCTGAGGGGTGAGTGTGTTCCTGACCCGTGGAAACACAGATATTCCTCAACCCCCTAAACTTCCTGCTCATTCTGCAGGGGCTCCTATCCCCATCTACAACCCCTCTCTTCCTACCCCATCCCAGCTTGCATTCAGGCACGCCCTCCCTTCCCTTCTTCAGGGCCATAGATCCTCCAGCTCAACCTGTTTGGTTGCTAGGACAAGGTGGTGAGTGCAACTGGTTGGGAGTTCCTTTGTTTCAATAGCCTGCCAGCAGCAAAGTAGGCCTTTTGTCTGCAAGGTCCCTGGCC
>LOEQ01003196.1:112567-136751 GCA_001685075.1 Bramus lutescens | reverse complement strand
CAGCGATGTCCGTCTATCTGTCCGATGCTCTGAGGGTCACCCATTCCTGACACGGTCACGGACAGAGGTGTGAGTGTTCCATTTTGGCAATATTTCTACGCAGGTTTGACATCTCACAGTACCTATGATGCATTTCTCTCCGGGCTGGCTCAGATATTTCTCCATAAAGAGTGATTGTGAAGGGGAATCTCCTAAAATAAACTGTTTGAAAATGTTATAATGACATTTATTACATTCATTATCCAAAGCATTTTTCAATGGTCGTGCTTTGCTGGGTCCACAAAGAGACAGAGAACATTCCCAACCTCCTTTTCTCTCTTGTAACTCTACTCTCTTAGCTCTCCTGGGTCCCACCTGATGATCCACAGTGCATGAGGTCCAGCCTTAGGCCTTCTTTCTCCTTCATCCTTCAGGTTAGTCTGGTCAAGAAAGTGATGGACAGATGTTGGCCCAGGACAGAAAACACCAAGAATTCTTTTTCATTATCTTTCCCACCTTCAGATCACCCTCCCAACTACTATGTCTTTCCTCCTCTCTCCTAAAGAATGAGGGAGAGATAAAAGTGTGACCCATGGCCACGGCCTCCCCAGCCATACTTTCTTTGCCACTTGGGGACATATAACAATAAAAAAACATAAATAAAAGACTAACCTTCCGGCCAATCGCGGTTTAGCTACCCTGCAATTAAACAAATCCACAAACCAAACACACATTTACATCTCATTAACCAAAGCCAAATGCAACAACGGCATTAAAATTAAGAAATTAGACACAATTATCCTGTCGGCAGCAGTGGGGGAAGTTGTTGAGGGCTGGTTTATTCATCAATTTGCGCAGAGGTTCAGCGGCACCCTAATTGTGTGTTGCTATTGTTTAACCCCCTCTTCCTCTTGGTTAGAAAAAAGAGAGAGAGAGAAGTATTTGGTAGTTTCACTTCTCTGCAGTGCTGCCCAGGAAGGCTCCTCTCTTCTGAGTACTCTGTCTCCAAATCCCAGCCAGGCTTACAGAACCATGCTGACTGGAAGTTAGGAGGGTCTGCATGATTATTGGATAGCCATGTGTCCGTAGGCTCCCCCTGAATGCCCAGGGAGCCTCTCTACCACCCAGTGCACTCCCACCCACTCAAGGTTCATGGCCTGCCCCGGGGATGAGCTCACTGGTGCCAAGCATATTTCAGGAACACATTTTCCATTACTTTGGTAAGTGGCTGCTCCTGGAAATAGCTCTTGGGCAGTCCAGGCATGGTTGCTGGGCAGATGACTGAACACCTTCTTGTCAAAGCTTCTTGCTGTGATGTGAAGAAGATACATGGTGTCCTGCCTGTGGCTTGCATTCTGAGGATACTAAGGACACTGGGATGCTTCAGACACATGCTGTGTTGGAGAACTCTCCTGTGTGTGAGCTGCCCTGCTCCCTCAACGGCATCCTTCCTTCTAGAGATTCTAGGTTTCCTCTCTTGATCTTGAGTGTTGGAATTACGCAATTGTTTGGTCTCAGACCATGAACACTTGAAGAGTAATGGCTCAGGAACTGTGTGTCCTCATGTTTCTCACATCAGGTGATAGTACTGTCTCCAGCTCTGCACTCCACTTTGGCTAGAGGCTAGAGCTCTTTCGGCAACATTAGCCTGTGGAGTTCTGTTCTTAGATGAGGATAAAAGCAATCAGGGGAAAGGTTTTGCTGAACTTGCTCTTACTTGATGGGACCCTGACTTCAGTGTCAGGAGCTCTCCAGCACTTAGCTGGCTCCCCAACTGTGTTCCATCTGCAAAGAAGTCTAGGTTCAGGATTAGAAGACTGGGTGCTAGTCTAATGGCTGGTACTTAAATCATACAGATTCCTGGTTGATTCTGTGCTCTGTGCAGTAGAGAATGACACATTCATCTCCTTTCTCAGAGCTGAATTGAGATGCTGCTTTAGACATATGTGGGCATCAAGTAATTACTGCCCAACCTCTGGCCTCCATTGAGGAGAGACTCCTCTCCAAGGTCACTCTGTCCTCAGCATTGGACTCACTGGGGCTGGTGTCTTGGGGGTGGTTTGCTTGCTCCTGTTTGAAGTTTTCCAGCCTTCCATGTGTCTACGCTGTGAATTGTCTTAGAGTTTCCTCATACTGTGGTCCAGATAAGGGATCTAGCAAGTATTCTACCTCCGTTAATAATCTGTGTTCTATCAATACTCACCAATGCATTTCAAACCAAAGTGAAAATGAATTAAGATATCTGTCGAGAAAACATCCAATTCAGCACATTTTCATGGTCATTTGGGAGCTGAAAGTGGACGCTCCTTCCCTAACCATTACAGTCCCCATGGATGCATCTACAACTTGAATGGCAACTGAAGCAGCTCTCCACATAACTACTTACAACTCACCTCCCATCTTACTCCAAAAGCATTTATTCATCTGTTTGATAGTTATTGATCACATTTCAAGTTTTCCATCCCATGGACAAGACCTGGACTGAGCAAGGACCTAATTACTATTACAGACCAGTAGCTGACATGGAAGGACAATAGGAACACTTCTGGGAACTTCTAGAAAACAGATTCCAAGTCTTTGTAGGGGCTCAGGGACTGACCCACTCCACCACCGGAGTATGTAGCCACAAAGCAGAGCCTGGCAGCTTTCATCCTTGGTATCCCCTTCTGTCCAGGAATGGGAAGAGGGAACCCTAGAATTCCTGGGTCTTGATGAAGCACGAAGGCAGAGGTGGTAAAAACAATCACACACACCCCATCTATCAATTGAAAAATACAACAGAACATCTCTGCAGCTGATGGGAAAGGGGGGGCTGGGTTGTAGGGTGTGGTGAGGGGAGATGCCTGGCTCAGGTCATAGTCAGAGAGCCAGACACTATTTCCACAAGGGCTTTTTGTCAGGGTTGAGTGTGATATGCATTTTACAAGGATTGGAATTGTTTTGTCTCCCCACTGTGTCTCCAGCCCCATAATGAAGACTTGATACCTTTCCGTAATTACAATGAATGATTTCCATGGCATTTTAAAAGGACATTGAGACTTCTACCATACTACATAAGCCCTCCCTCTGTGTAAGAGAACACACTTGGCAGAAGCCATGCTGTCACCCCTGGGAATGGTGCATAAATGTTTTGCAAATGGAACTCCTTAGAAGAAAAGGCCCTTTGGAGAGTCCCATCCATTTAACAAGGGCCTATTGAAACAATACTGCAGATCTCTGTGCTGATCCTAGGGGCTCAGGGCTTCAGGTCTCTTTAATTTTCCCTGTGCTTATTCTCTTGTTAACTCTTAGTTTTGCTTTGTTAGTCATGAATGTGCCAGAGTTTACTGGGAACAAAAGCTCTGATCTGTCACAGAAACCAGTTTCTCAGGTCGCCCCTAACTTCCTTTGCAGCCATCCTGAGTAAGCAGGAGGAACTCAGGAAAGTTAGTGATCATTGCTTATTAAATTCCAAAAAGAGATAACTATACTTCAAAGAATTTAAGAACTTATAAAACAGTTTCCTAGAAGATGACATTAAAAACGTATAAAACATACAAGGAAAAGATATAGGACAAGAAAGGTCAGACATTCCTCTGGCACTGGGATGTGACACCAAGATATTTTTTCCAAAGAATCTAAAACTCCTAATTCCCTTAAAGAAAAGGATATGTGGAAATTTCCAGAAAGAATAGAAATTTAGTTCCAACAGTTAAAGAGTTGGGTATTAATTATTAGTATTTTGAGAACTTATAAAGAATAGGATTATAACTGTAGTCCACATAAAATTGATATACAAATTATTTAGAAACTGACATACACCTGAAAATGAGATCCTAGGCATGACAATATACTCAGCTGATTACAAAAATATAAAAGTATCATATGGCTAAGAGCTAATCAATCACAGGGCCTTAATCTCATTGTAACTGCATGCTTGCTTTTGGCTAGGACACAATATGAATAAGATCTGCCTGGTTAGATATCAATATTTGGCTTACATTATAATGATATGAGGCAAAGGTCAACGATATCAAGGGAGTGGGAAAAAAGAAGAAAAACCAAAATAAATATTAAAGATTCTTGGAAAATAATGAAAGAGAAATGATTTAAAATTTCTCACACTTGAATGCATTAGAACTTGTATAAATAAAGGTGGCCTGAGCTAGTCGGGGTGATCAGTTTAAAAGACAACCAGTGGTCAGACTCTTCATTCTTGGCTGACTTCACACCTCCATACTGTGGCACAGAACCTCGCTGGAGCTGGACTCTGGCACACACTGGTTGGCATTGTCTGCAAAAAAATTCTATACTCAGTGGCTAGGGTTCCCACTCTCCTGTTCACTCCTCCACAAGTCCGCTGCCCACTCATGGGCACAGATAGGAAGACAGCAGGAGAACTATTTAGATTGTGAGTAAAACCAGAAACCAGAGTCAGGAGAAGTATTGAAACCTCAGTGATACCTGGAACTAGACTTCAGATAAGCTCTCTGACATAAATTTAGATGAAGTAAAATTGGGTTGATTCAAGAAACCTTGTAGGGTTGTTTTATGCTTTAAATTAGATTAACTATTGAGGTATTACTAGTTAAGTAATATTAACCATTTAAGGCATTAAATGTGATGCTTTTATGTAGTAAATGATTAAACACTTATGGTAAAAACAAACAAACAAAAGCAACCCGCCCCAAACAACCCAACAGTGAGTTTTGTACAAAGATTTATTAAAAGCTGGGGATGAAAGAAGACACGGACAGTCTTTCTAGGTGAGGCCAAGCCTGTACCAGGTCTTGGAGGAGGAGGAAGATGCCAGCTCTCTGTGAATGCAGTGTGCAAACTGAAGCTTGTAGTAGGCCACAGCATGGCTTCTTCAAGAGTTTGGGGGAGATACTGCATGGCTATACATGGCGGGAATGAAGCAGGAGAAAAACCAGTGACGTCAGTAGGCAACTCAGAATAATAGGCTTAGCTGCCAGGTGAGATGCTACATCTTTATATTGCTAGCTATATGCGACCTTCAGAACTGGAAAATTGGGGGGGTGGTATGATGAGATTTGAAATTCTTAGACCTAAAAGCAGATAAATACATGCTGAGAGGGAAATGGAGTCCAGCATAATAGGTAGACAATGTCGGTAACAATGAGGGTGTGAGGAAGCAGAGATAGGATCTAAGTGACTTGCAAATGAGTCTGTAGAACCAAAGCCCTATTTGGGATACCTGCATGAAGGACAAGTGTGCGTGTGTGTGTGCCCCTGTGAAGACTGGCATCAAAGTCTCTAGTCTGGGTAAATGTAAATGGTGGTGGATAGGATAGCAAAGGAGAAGTTACTTCATGTTGCTGAGTCTAATTCTGGCAGTGTTAGGTCCAATTCATATATAGGATGTGTAAGTGGCACATTCACAGTCTATCTCCTCACTTTTATCCCTCATCCAATTGTTCAAAGTGACACACGTTTGCTAGTAAGGGCTTTGAGAAGAAAAGGGATAAAATGATGGAGAGGCATACTGCTGAAATGCTAGAAAAATAAACATAAATAAAAATGAAAATATATTCAATAAGCTCAATCCATTCATTACACCTGGATTTCAGCATCCACTTACCTTCCATATATGTGGTTTCTACATCTAGAGTTGACAAAACATAGATCTAAAATATTTTCCAATTGTGTGTGTACCAAATATGTACAGATGTCTTCCTGTCGTTAGCTCCTAGGAAACACAGTGTAACAACTGTTGGCACAGCATTTATGGTGTATGTGATATTATAAGCAACATAAAGATGATTTAAAGTGCACAGGAGAGCATTCAATGATGATGTGCAAAAACTAGCTATTTTAGATAAGGCATCCAAGCATCTGTGGATTTGGGTATCAGCAGGTACTAAGTGATGATAACTGCACAGCTTTCTAGAATACAAGGAAAAAGGCACATGAAGTTAAAAGAGAAAAGTGGTGGGGGAAAAGGGAAAGCATGGAGGAGGAGTGAATACAGGTGGGTTTGATCAAACATAAAATATGCAAATGTAAACATTATATAAAACATTAAGAGAATGTTCAGAGTTCCTTAAAATACTTCTAAATGATTTGCGAAAAACTAGGAAACGTAAATAGAAGAATAAGCAGATCTTGTTCATATCTTCATGACCTCAGCATAGTTGGATAGTAAGTCTCCAGGCAACAGAGCATCACCAGAGCCCTGTGGTTGCATGCCGTTGCTGACTTGGGTAGTCTATAGATACTTTAAGTTCCTGTTGGACCAAATCTTCATATTTGCCTTTCTCCTATTGCCTCTTGAGTTCTTTGGATTGGTCAACTTGTTTGTCTTTATTATATTTCAATTTGTGTATAAATTACTACAGATAGCATACCATTTATCTTGGCTTTGTGCCATGAAGTTTTGGCTTTATAATTTCTATGATGTTGTCTGTCAGTTCTCAGACTTTTATTGACATTGGTTTTGATATTATTATGCTCTTAAATACTTCAGATGTTGAAAGGCTACTAGCTATTGCTATGCTGTTCTAGTCTACAGTTGATATTTTGATATTTATTTTTACTCGTTGAAATGGGCTCTTTCTGTTTTTAATCATCTTTTATTCCTGCAATTTGATATTTCTCTCTAGAGAATCTTTTTTTTCCAGATTGAGTAATTCTCTTCAGTATCTATTTTAGTTTAGGATTTTCTTGACATTTCCGATACTTATTTACACTTTATTATTCAAAAATTTAATTTTAAAAGTCTCAAAGGCTAATTACTTAAAAATTATTATTACAAGTTGCATTATAATATCTCACAGCACTTCAAAAATATGACATTACCTTTTGAATCTAATCCTTTCTTGGGAAAGAAGCTCTTCTTACTGTTCTTTTGAGGTATCTCTCTCTCTCTCTCTCTCTCTCTCTCTCTCTCTCTGTGTGACTGTCTGTCTCTGTCTCTGTCTTTTTCACACGCACGCACACATGCACACACACACACACACACAATGTTTAAGACAGGGTCTCTTTATGGACTGCATGTTGCCTTTGAAGTTCATGAACCTCTTTCTTTCTGCCTTGGCCTCCTAGTGGGCCAACATGACCAATGAAGGTACTTTTCTTAAACCTCTGGTAGCTTGGAACAGGAATAATGGAGGGGAAGAATAGCTAAATGGTCTGAGGGATGGATGGGCAAAGCAGAAGAGAGAATAAGGGAAGGGATAACTAACATTAAAGACTCCTTGAAAAAGTCACAGGAAAGCTTAAATATTGTAGAAATACCCTAAAATATCTACAGACACACATGTAAAAATAGTCTAAAAGTAGTTACACTACAGCAGGCACCCAAAATGTCCCTGTTAGACTCTATAGACTAACACACAGAATGTCTAGTGCCAGAAATGGGTTACCTCTATTGGCACTATTGACTATTGATATCCCATAGCCCCTCAAACATCACAGCTTGCTTACCCTCCAGAACTTTATGGTGATCTTGTTGCTGAAGATGCCACATACTTGAGTCTCAGAACATGGACAAATCAATCTAGTATGCATCTTGTAGCTTCATCCATACTGGGTAGCTTTCATAGGGCTATAAGATGCTATGTATTATTCCACTGGGGGAGAAAAGTCATCATTAGTCTTACCTAGATTGAACTCTGTGAGCTACAATAACAACAGGCTTGGAGAGACATCACCACTGGTATAGTAGTGGCGCAAATGTCAAGAAAGGAGCCAACCATTTTCTTATTGAATTTAAGGCTCACTTCACAAATGGAAACCCATAGCTGGCACTGTTATTAGGGCCAAGTATGTATGACTAGATAGGTCATAGACCCTTGTGGAGAACTAACTATTATTACTCTGCTAAATGAGCATAGTATTAAAACAACTTCTTATATTTTGATTTTTATTATTTTTTCATTTATTTTACATACTGACCAGTTTCCCTTCCCTTCTTTCCTCCCATTCCCCTCCCACCTCCAGTCTACCCCCCATCCTCTCCTTTTCCTTCTCCACTCAGAAAGGGGTAGACCTCCCAGGAGAGTCAAAAGGGCATGCATGTCAAGTTGAGGCAGGACCAAGTTCCTCCCCCTGCATCAAGGCCAGGTAAGGCATCCTAGCATGGAAAATATGTTCCCAGAAGCCAGCTCAAGTATCAGGGATATGATTCCGCTCCTAGGAGCTCCACACACAGACCAAGCTACACAACTGTTACCCACATACAGAGGGCCTACCTAGGTCAGTCCCATGCAGGATCCTTAGCTGTAGGCCTAGAGTCCATGAGCTCCCAGGAGCTCAGATCAGCTGTCTTTGTGGCTTCCCCCTTCATGACCTTGACCGCCCCCCAGCTCATATAATCCCTCCTCTATCTCTTCAACAGGACTCCTGGAGCTTGGTCCCTTCCTCTGGACCTTTTTCTATCAGTTACTGGATGAAGACTTTTTGATGACAATTATGGTAGTCACCAAACTGATTATAGGGGAAGGCCAGTTCAGGCACCCTCTCCACTATTACTAGGAGTCTTAGCTGGGGTCATCCTTTTGAATTCCTGGGAACTTCCCTGGCAACAGTTTTCTCCCTAGCCCCAAATCCACCCTACTTCAAGATATATCTTTTATTCCATCCCCAAGGTACCCAACCAGAGATCCTTCATGTTCCCCTCCCTAATCCTCTCCCTCGACCTCCACCTCCAACCCCACCCCTGTTTACACAGGAAATCCCAACTATTTCTCTTCCCCTGGAATATGAGTGCAGACCTCTTTGGGACCTCTTATTACCTAGCATCTCTGGGGCTGTAGATTATAGCCTGGTTATCTTTTACTTTACAACTAATATCCACTTATGAATGAGCACATGTTCATCTTTCTGGGTAGGTCTGAGTTACCTTACTCTAAATGATTTTTTTTCTAGTTCTACCCATTTGCCTACAAACTTCATGATGTCATTGTTTTTGTACCACTAAGTAATATTCCATTAAGTAAATGTACCACATTTTCTTTATCCATTCTTCAGTTGAGGAGCAGCTAAGTTGTTTCCATATTCTAGCTATTATGAATAATGCTGCTATGAACATAGTTGAACAAGTGTCCTTGTGGTATGTTTGAGAATCCTTTGAGTATATGCTCAAGACTGGTATAGCTAGGTACTGAGGTAGATTGATTGCAATTTTCCGAGAAACCACCATACCAATTTCTATAGCACGGTTAATAAAAACTCAGAGACAGACATTGGAATTAAACCTGAAGGTCAAAAAAGCAAAATAGCCAGCCACTGGCTCTTACCTCTACCTTAGTCCAAAATGGTGATTCTGCCTCCAGGAATCTCAGAATGCGACTGTGTGTGTGAGAGTTGTCTCCTCCGGTTTTATTTTCCTCTCTAGAACTGGGATTAAAGGCATGCACCAATACTGTCTGGCCTATAAGTGTGGCCAGTGGGATTGTTTTACTCTCTGATCTTCAGGCAAGCTTTATTTATTAAAATACAAATGAAACATTAGTACAGATTTCCAAAGTAGCTGAACAAATTTTCAGTGTCAGCAGCAGTAGAAGAGTATTACCCTTGCTTCACATTCTTCCCAACACAGATAGTCATTATTGTTTCAGATCCTACCCATTCTGACAGGTGTAAGATAGTGTCTCAGAGTCATTTTGATTTGCATTTTCTTGATGATTAAGGATGTTAAACAATTTATCACAGTTATTTGAGATTCTTCTGTTGAGAATTCTCTGTTTAGATCTGTACCCATTTTTAAGACTGGATTATTTGGCATTTGATGTCTAGTTTCTTGAGTTCTTTATATATTTTAGAGATCAACCCTCTGTTAGATGTGGGGTTGCATAGGTCCCATTTGTTAAGTGTTGATCTCAGTGTCTGTGTTATTGGTGGTATATTCAGGAAGTTGGCTCCTGTGCCAATGCTTTCAAGGCTACTTCCTACTTTCAATTTTCCCTCAGGTTCACTGTAACTGGATTTATTATTAACTAGGTCTTTGATTCACTTGGACTTGTGTTTTGTGCATGGTGATAGACTTTGATCTATCTGCACTTTTCTACATATAGAACATTCAATTATGCCAGCACCACTTGTTGAAGACGCTTTCTTTTTTTTCATTGTATAATTTTGGCTTCTTTGTCAAAAATCAGGTGTTTATAGGTGTGTGGATTTATGCCAGGGTCATTGATTCGATTCCATTGATTCACTGTCTGTTTTTATGCTAACACCATGCTGCTTTTATTACAAAATCTCTATAGTAGAGTTTGAAGTCAGGGATGGTGATGCCTCCAGAAGTTCCTTTATTGGGCAGGACTGTTCTGGCTATAGACTTTTTGTTTTTCTATATAAAGTTTTGTATTGTTCTTTTGAGATTTGTGAAGAATTGTGTTAGAATTTTCATGGGGATTACATTGAATCTATAGATTGCTTTCAGTAAGATTGCCATTTTAACCCTGTTAAATCTACTGATCTGTGAGCATGGGAGATCATTCCATTTTCTGATACCTTCTCCAATTTCTTTTTTCAAAGATTTAAAGTACTTGTCATACAGGTCTTTTGCTTGCTTGTTAAGGTTACCCCAAGATATTTTATATTATTTGTGGCTATTGTAAACCAACTTCTAATGACTTATTATACCCGTAGATTAATGCCTCTCTCATCTTTTATCACAGAAGTTTATTTTTAAAACAAATCGTAGATAACACAGGGACCTACAACTGATCAAGGAATAGAGAAAAGGGGACTGCTTAGACTAGTCCTTGATGAGACATTTACACTGCAGATCTTCATCCGAACTCACAGGGGTCATTGCGAAAGAAGGGGTATAGAAATGTAAGCGCCAAAAGCAATGGATAGCTACAGAAAAACATTTCCTGGACACAGCAGTACAATTGCATATATGAAATCATAATAGTTGTAATAGCAGGTATAAGACCTGTGCAAACTCAAGCCAGACAAAACCTGTCCTGGAGAGCAGATGCAGGCTTGAAGTCTCACTCCTAGCTGAGCAGCTATTGGCAGCTCAAAGATGTGGAGAAAGGGAGAGGGTGATTTCTTTAAGGGTGTGGCAGCAGGTACGTTGACTATTTTCCAGTGGAAGACCACAAGTCTAAGGGTATATGAGAAACACAAATTGTAAAATAACAAGATACAAAGTTGGGTGGGTAGGGAGGAGGGGATGGATCGACTGTGATAGAAAATGTGTCATATGACTGTCTCAAAGAACCGCTATAAAATGAGAAAATAAGAGATTTTTTTCAAAAGTAATTTTACTAGAATATGTTTGTCAGGAGGTTTCTGGAGTAGTTACCCTGTTTCTGGTTCACCGAGATTCTTGAGTTTGTGTTAATGTTTTTGATAGGTTCCCACTCTGTTGACTACTGTTTCTTCCACATTTTATCCCTGGTAATATAAGTAAACACATTTTAGACACAGCAAACATGTCATATATATTCCAGATCTCTGCAAGTGTTCTACAGTCTCATTGGATTTAAGGGTTTCCTCTTGTAAAGTGTGCCTTAATCCAAACAGAAACTTTAATTTCTGTTCATTTCCAACTAAAATGACTAATGATTGACTCAGATTTTCACTCATTTATAGGCTCCACTTTTATATGTCAAAATTTCCATATTTCCATCTATACTATCTTTCAAAAGATTATTAATCAGCATTGTAAAATCTTTTCCTGTTAATTTTAATATTCAAATTCTTGCTTTTTGTTTCTCTTTAATTTGTTATTACTTTTTTTGGTAGTTTAGCAAAACACCCACTTTGAGATGGTCCAGATACCGAGTTTAGTAAACAAAAACTTAAAACATTTATTGTAAATATGTTAAAGGACTTTAATAATTATTTTTAATTTTTATTTATGTGTATCTGTTTGTGTGATGGTACACAGAGAAGCCAGAGAGGGTGCTGGATCCCCTGATGCCAGAGTGATAGGCAGTTGTGAGCTGCCTGATGTGGGTTCCGGAAAAAGTCCACATTCTTAACCACTGTGCTATCTCTCTACTGCCAGTGAAGGGATTTTTAACAATTTAAAAATAGATAAGAACTGTCGGTGAGATGAGGGGAGCCTATAAACAATGATTAAAAAAAGAAATTTAGAACTAAAAATTTGAAAATTTTAATGAAGAGATGTGTTTGATGAGATAAACTACAGTGTAGTAACAGAAAGAAGAGTAAATTTAGAAAATAGGTCAATCAAATGATGTCATCGGAAGAGCACAGAGGAAAAGCAAATGGAAATTCACAAAGAGAAAAAAGGCACAGCCGACATATGAGTCCCAGAAAGAATGGTGACACACACCCACGAGGGTGTCACTACTGCACTGCACAGAAGATGAAGGTGATGCCTTGGAATTAGCCCCCACCCAGGCCTATAACTGGAGGGAGGGATGGAGAGCTTCCTGACAGCTGGCTTCTCATTGGGAGCAATGGAGGCCAGAAGAGAAAACAACCCAGAGCAAAAGTAGAACGAAATCAGCCTGGATTTTTACATTCACTAGAGATAGTCTTCAAACAAGTTTGCAAAAAGACAGATTCTGCAAGACACAAACCACCTGTACTGAAAGAAATCCTTAAGGATTGTCTTAGGACCGAAGGGAATTCATGACGCATAAAAACTGAGATCCACAGAGGGGAAACTGGTGAGTACAAAATGGGTTAAATGTGTAGGTCACCACCTTCCTTATGGACAGGTGACTTGTTCAAAGGACAAATGACACCGCAAGGTAGAGGATTCAATGTACTGTAGGGAAAAGTACAGAGCAGGAGCATAGTGGATGGAACCTTCCAGTGAAACAACACGCTCTGAGATACAGAGTGCTGAAAGTGGAGCGCCTGCGCAAAGTGATGCCTTTAACTCAGATGTCTCAGATGTGAATCTCAGGAGTAACTACCAGTATATTGAGTACTTTTCATCTCAAGTTCTTGGGATCAGAAATACTTTGGATTTCAGTGTTTTTAATTTTGAACATTTGTATATGTATGAGAGGGTTTGTGGATTGCACCCACATATAAATATGAAATGGATTATAATATGTACCTTATAAGTAGTACCTGGGATAAGTTTATATGCTATTTTAGTTTGCCTGTGTCTTGACTGCAGCTCAACATTTGAAATCAGGTGTGGAATTTTCCACTTAGTGTATGATACTGCTACAAAATTTGTTGGGTTTTGTAGCATTTTGGAGGTTATATTTTCAAATAAAATCAACAACAGCAATAATGGCTAGTTTTAAAATCCCTAAGAGAAATAGCGAGTGCTGAGAAAAATCCAGTTGACTCAGAATAATGCAGGAAAGGAGTCTAGGAAGAGCTAACATCCAGCAATAAATGCTAACAAAGGCAAGATGGAGGATTTAGGCCTGACTCCATTGACAGTCAATGTAAGTGGATTGTTCTACTCAGAACAGAGGTCAGACTAAATATAACACAAACCCGTTTCAAAACTACACAGGAAATAGGAATTTTAAATGTACAGAGGCAGAAAGCCAAAGGAAGGGGGAAACATGAAGTTAGTATTTTTGTTTCCTGTGTTTTGCAAGGGCTGGGGTGCCCAGAGCTGTCCCTTACAATCATGGCGCCCAAGGCTCCTCACCCAGTAAGTATTCACCCGGAGAGGCTGGGGGTGTTTCTAAGGCAGCTCTTTCCACCTCTGTGCATCTTCGCTTGAGCACAGAAGGCCCTCTCTTTCTTTTAGAAGCTTTAGGACAGAGTCTGCGCAGTATTTACATCCTTGAGCTCAGTCTGTCGTCACTGATGGAAGCCCGTTGTTTGCCAAGGTTCCACAAACACTCAGCATTTGCCCTGTCCTGGTTACAGGATGGTGAGCTCTAGTGACCTTTTCCTCCAGTGGGGTTGTGCCAGGCTCTGTTGTAGTTCTAAGACCATAAATAAGTGTTCTGTAGCCTCAACTCATCTGTATGGGGTTCTTTTCTCCCTGGAATTTTGGAGGCTTTAAAAACCTGAATTTGCCCTGCTGTTACCACCTCCTATGCAAAGCGAAAGTCTGTGAGATCAGCTTGATGCTTACCTTGCTGCTGGAGAGTTTTTACTTTGTTTCTTAGTGAGACTAACAGGGAGGACAGCTGGCCGGCCCCTATGTGGGATCCTTTGGATAAATAGTGTATCCCATGGAGGACAAGGTGATAGAGACGCATAAGGATGGGGGCTAGTGTCTTCACCTTACAAGCACCAGATAAAGTGGATCTGTGAGGATGGCTCTAGAAAATCCTTCCAGAACCTTCCAGCAGTGATTCCCGTTGCTACAGTTCATTTGCTATCCACAGTGCCAGGCTACCTGCAAGCCACCGAAAGAGAGCCACATAACTGGAGAGGATAATATCCAGGTGGGAAAGTGGGTCCTATTTGTGGCTCTGGCATTCCTTTGCTATAAGGTGGCAGTTTGGGGAAAAGTATGTCAAAAAATCATTAAAATGGGAAGAAGAAAGTTATGCCTCTTGGGACTGTACATTAAATAAAACAGAATTTTCAAAGTCCCTGTGAAGTCTACAAGCTCAGTTAACACAGATGCTTTTGTTCCTTAGTCGTGCCCACTCTTTTTACTCTGAATAACTAGTCAGTTATTCTCTTATCCAAATGAATAAGCTCAAGTATCAAAACAGAATTTCATTGAAGTGTCTCCTGTTCCACCTCCAATTTCATTCATGTTGATCTTTTATCTTGCTTGTGGTTAATTTGGCTAAAGGTTTTTCCAGTCTTTTCAAAGAGCAAACTCTATTTATTTATTCCACTTTGCATTGTTATTTCATTTCTATTTTATTAATTTTAATCCTTGATTTTAATGAGTTCTTTCCATTTGCGTTTTTTGGGGGGTGTTATTTGTTCTTATTCCATTGTGGTGAGATAGAATGCAGGCTAGTATCCCAATATTCCTATATTTATTAGGACTTGTTTTATATCCTGATATGGTCAATTCTGGAAAAATGTTCATGGGTTCCTGAGAAGAATGTATACTCTTTAATGTTTGAATAGAATACTCTGTAGATGTCTGTTAGATATGTTTGGTTTATGATATCATTTATTTTTTATGTCAGTACACAGCCTTTTTTATTGACTTATTATTATTTGCATCCCAACAACAGTTTTCCCTCTCTCCTTTCCTCCCAGTTCTTCTACCCCACCTCCCCTCTGCCACCCTCATCCACTCCTCCTAAGTTTTCATTAGGAAAAGGGCAGGCTTCCCACAGATATTAACCAAACATGACATATCAAGTTGCAGTTGGACTAGGAGTCATTCCTTGCTTTAAGGCAAGACAAAGAAACCCAATATGAGGAATAGGGTCTCCAAAGCTGGAAAAGAGATAAGAGACAGTCCTTGCTCCCAGTGCTAGGAGTGCCACAAAAAGACCAAGCTACACAACTGTAACAAATATGCTGAGGACCTGGGTCAACAGCCTGTATTATAGCTTATAAGCGGCTTTTAGACATAAAGCAAAAAAATTACCTGACAATTCACAATCACTGAGAACTTATACAGCAAAGAGGACCCTGAGAGAGACATACATGGATCTAATCTACATGGAAGTAGAAAAAAAAACCAAGATTTCCTGAGTAAATTGGGACCATGGGGACCATGGGAGAGGGTAGAAGAGGAGGGGAGAGGAAGGGAGGGAAGTGGAGAAAAATATATAGCTCAATAAAAGCAATTAAAAAAAGAAACATACCTCAACATCAAAGTTAGACATTGCCTCAGAATAAAGGGTTGAAAAAAGATTTTCCAATCAAATGGATCTAAGAAGCAAGCTGATATAGCTATCCTAATATCTACCAAACAGACTTTAAACCTAAACTAATCAAAAGGTATGAAAAAGAACATTTCATACTCATTAAAGGAAAAAAATCCTTGAAGATGATGTCTCAATTCTGAACATCTATGGCCTAAATGCAAAGGCACCAACATTTGTAAAAGAAACATTACTGAAGCTTAAATCACACATTGAACCCCACACACTAATGCTGGGAGACTTCAACAATCCCATTATCACCAAGGCTTAAGTCATTCATGCATAAACTAAACAGAGTAAATATGAAACTAAGAGATGTTACCACTCAAATGCACCTAAAAGATGTTTACAGAACATTTCACCCAAACACAAAAGAATATACCTCCTTAACAACTCATGGAATCTTCTACAAAATTGACCCTATACTCAGTCACAAAGCAAGTCTCTACAGTTACAAGAAAATTGGAACACCCTTTATCTTATCAGAACACCATGAACTAAAGCTGGATTAAAAAAAATAACAGAAATAATAGAAAGCCTAGAAATTCATGGAAACTTTCTACTGAATTACCACTGGGTCAAGGCAGAAATAAGAAAGAAATTAAAGACTTCCTAGAATTCAATAAAAATGAATACGTAACATGCCCAGACTAATGGGACACAATGAAAAGAGGAGAGTTAATAGCTCTAAGAGCCTTCATAAAGAGATTAGAGAGATCTCACACTAGTGACTTAACAGCACACTTGAAACCTCTAGGACAAAAAGAGGCAAACACACCCAAGGGAAGTAGATGAAGGAAATAACCAAACCCAGGGCTGAAACCAATAAAATAGAAACAAAGAGAAAAACACAAAGAATCAATGAAATGAAATGCAGGTTCTTTTAGAAAATCAACAAGATAGACAAACCCTTAGCCAAACTAACGAAAAGACACACAGAGAATATCCAAATTAACAAAATCAGAAACAAAAAAGGGGGCCATAACAACAGATACTCAGTAAATATGAAGAATCAACAGGTAGGTCATACTTCAAAAACCTATTCTCCACAAAATTGGAAAATCTAAAAGAAATAGATAATTTTCTTGATATAACACTTACCAAAGTGAAATAACAATCAGATAAACAATTTTAAAGTCCCCCCAAGGAAATAAAAGCAGTCATTAAAAGTTTCCCAACCCAAAAAAGCCCAGGGCCAGAATCTTTAATCAAAGAATTCTACCAGAGTTTCAAAGAAGAGCTAATACCAACACTCTTGAAATTGTTTCACAAAATATAAACGTAAGAAACATTGCCAAATTTATATTATGAGTTCATAGTCACCCGATACTCAAACCACATAAAGACTCAACAAAGTAAGAGAATTACAGACCAATTTCCCTCATGAAAGTTAATGCAAAAGTACTCACAAACCAAATCACAGGACACATCAAAAAGATCATCCACCAAGATCAAGTATGATTCATCCCAGAGTTGCAGGGATGGTTCAACATGTGAAAATCTGTGAATGTAATCCACCAAATAAACAAACTGAAAGAAAAAAAAATGATCATCTCATTAGATGCTGAAGAAGCCTTTGACAAAAAGTCTTGGAGATGTCAGTGAAACAAGGGATATACCTAAACATAACAAAGGCGATTTGTAGCAAGCCTATAGCTAACATTAAGCTAAATGGTGAGAGACTCAAAGTAATTCCATTAAAATTAGGAAAAAGACAAGGCCGCCCACTTTCTCCATATCTCTTCAGCATAGTACTTGAAGTTTTAGATAGAGCAATAACTAAAGGAGATCCATAAGATTCAAGGTGGAAAGGAAGATGTCAAAATATTGCTATTTGCAGATGATAATGACTGATAGTATATATAAGCAACCCCCAAAAATTCTACTAGGGAATTCCTACAGCTGATAAACCCCTTCAGTGAATTGGCAGGATACAAGATTAACTAAANAAAAAAAAAGAAATTCCCTTCTACATACAAATGAAAAATGAACTATGGAAGTACCAGGGAAACAATATCCTTCACAATAACCATAAATATATAAAATACTTAGGAATAACACTAAGCAAGAGTGTGAAAGACTTGCATGACAAGAACTTCAAGCATTTGAAGAAAGAAATTGAAGAAGATATCAGAAGATCTCTCATGCTTGATAGGATTAACATAGTAAAAATGGCTGTTTTCAAAAGCAATTTACAGATTCATTGCCATTTCATCCAGCTTCCAACACAATTATTTATAGACTTTGAAAGAGCAAAATTCATTTTCATATGGAAAACCAAAAAGCCCAGGATAGCTGAAACAATTCTGTACAAGCTGGGTGGTGGTGGTGCACACTTTTAATCCCAGCACTTGGGAGTCAGAGGCAGATGGATCACTGTAAGTTTGAGGCCAGCCTGGTCTGGTCTACAAGAGCTTGTTCCAAGACAGACTCCAAAGCTGCATAGAAACTCTGTCTCTAAAAACCAAAAAACAAAAACCAAAAAACAAAAGACAATCAATCCTGTACAACAAAAGAACTTCCAAGGGATATCAGCATCCCTGATTTCAAGCTGTGCTACAGAGCAATAGTGATAAAAACTAAAAACAACATGATATTAGAATAAAATCAGACATGTAGACTAATGGAATCAAAAGTAAATCCATGCATCTATGGATATCTGATTTTTGACAAAGAAGCCAAAATTATACAATGGAAAAAAGAAAAGTGTCTTTCACAAATGGTTTTGTTCTAACTGGATGTTGACATGTAGAAGTTGTAAATAGATCCATATGTATCAAAGACCTCAACATAAACCCAGATATATTGACCCTGATAGAGGACAAAGTGGGGAATAGCCTTGAACACATTGACACAGGAGGCAACACCAATAGCTCAGCCACTAAGATTGACAATTAATAAATGGGACCTCATGAAGTTGAAAAGCTTTTGTAAGGCAAAGGAAACCATTAATAGGATAAAATGCAGACCACAGAAATGGAAAAGGTCTTCAGCAACCCCACATCTGACAGAGGGCTGATATCCAAAATATATAAAGAACTCAAGAAGCTAGACATCAACTTACCAAATAATCCAATTAAAAGATGGAGTACAGATCTAAACAGAGAATTCTCAACAGAGAAATCTCAAATAGCTGAGAATCACTTAAATAAATGTTCAGTATCCTTAGCTGTCAGAAAAATACAAATCAAAATGACTGAGATTCCATCCCACACCTTTCAAAATGGCTAAGATAAAAAGCATATGCAATAGTTAACACAGGAGAGGATGTGGAGTAAGGGAAACAACTTCTCTATTGCTGTTGGGAGGGAAAACTTATACAGCCATTTTGGAAATCAATATGATAGATTCTCAGAAAACTGCGAATCAATCTACTTCAAAAGACAGCTATATACCTCCTGGGAGTATACCCAAAGTATGCTCCATCTTATGACAAGGAAACTTTCTCAGTTATGTTCTTAGCAGCTTTATTTATGATAGCCCAAACCTGGAAACAACCTACATGTCCCTCAACTGAGGAATGGATAAAGAAATGTAGTACACTATTACAATGGACTCTTAATCAGTTGTTAAAAATTATAACATCATGAAACTTGCAGGCAAATGGATGGGTCTAGAAAAGATCATCCCAAGTGAGGTAACCCAGACCTAGAAAAACAAATACAGCATGTACTCACTTATAAGTGGCTTTTAGGCATAAATCAAAAAATAAAACAAAACAAAACAAAAAAACAAGCCTACAATTAAGAAAAGAACCTAGACAACAAAGAGGATCCTAAGAGAGACATACATGGATCTAATATACATGGGAAGTAGATAAAGACAAGATCCTCAGAGTAAATTGGTAGCATGGGGATCATGGGAAAGGATAGAGGATGGGGGGAAGAGAGGGGAGCTGGGATAAATAAATATTTCAATAAAAACAATAAAAAGAAAATAAAAGAATAACTGTCCTCCAATCATTAGACCCAGAGAGGCAAGGTAGCAAGAAAGTCATAAGTGGGGGAAGTATCAATCTCATTTTGAAGGGGAAATAGAATAGAAATTGTATGTGGGTGGTGGGAGGCATCTGGATGGGGGAATGTGAATGGGTACAGGAGTGATCAGGTGTGGAGATGATGGAGGGAAACAGTACTGGGAGAGACACCTGGAATTGGGAGGGGCATCTCTGGGAAAAACTAGAAACCTTGCGCAATGGAAATTCTCAGGAATCTGTGAGGATGATCCTATCTAAGACTCCTAGCAATGGGGGATATCGAGCCTGAACTGGTCATCTCCTGTAACCAGGCAAGGCTTCAAGTGAAGGGATTGGGACACCAACCCAGGCACAAAACTTTTGTCTTGTCTGCAAGATATGCTGGACAGGTAAAGGAGTCATGGAAATTGTGGGAGTGGCTAGCTAATGACTGGTTCAGCTTGAGATCCTTACTACTAGAAGGAGCTCACCCCTGATACTTCCTGGAGGGCTGGAACCCAGAAATGGGATAGCTCAGAGACCTAGGAGAGAACTGTCAAGTTGGAAGGGTAGGCCCCAGCCCCTCGCATCTATACCAGCCCCCAGGCCTGGTCTGGACTCCAAATCCCAGCAGGCTACTTCCCAGAGCATTTAAATGAGTCCCCAAAAGAGGAACACGTGGTCCCTTTTCCTTCCTCCTGGTGGTCCTGTGCAGGCAGGTTTAAGCAAGACAAAAGAAGTCACAGCAAGGAGAGAGGGGATGGGCAGAAGCCCCACTGTTCTCTGCGGTGCTATTGGCCATTGATAATTGATGGGACAGGTAAAGTCAGTTCTCTTTAAATGTAGACCCACACATCCCAGAATACATGAGCAGCACAAATTGGACTTGATGCAAAAATAAAATCAAATCCAACAGAACAGAACTCCAAAGCCTGGACTTTGGATTCCAAGAATTTTCAAGAAAACATTAAAGGTCATTAAGGTTTGTTGGGCAGTGGTTTAGGGAAACAGAGTCACTGGGGAAAGTGTGAAGGCCGCTCTTCTTAGCACTGATCTGACCTAGGCATCTACTGAGCCTGCCCATTGTTTCAGAGAGTTTTCCTGTCCTTAGAGGAGGAAAAGTGGGAGGGCTTTGGCCTGCAGCCCACATTAGAATGCTGACCTGAGCCTTTTCTCCAGTGATGCAGTAGCCTGGGGGTTTAGCCAATGACTTATTGTTTAATTTCTCTTAAGACAAATTTTAGGAAGTTTTTCCCAGCTCAGTTACTAACTTGCCCTACTTTTTTCATAGATTATTTTGCAGTTCATGACTGGGACATCCTGAATGGCATTCAGGGGTGTTTAGCCATCCTCCCCACTGGGCTGGGAGACACAATTCAGGGCAGTTGAATGGGAGGCTTAGTTGGCTCTGCCAGACAGCAGGCTTTGCCATATGTCTCCCTGACTGGCTCAACTGGAGGTCTAATCCTGAACGAGGTGGGGCTGTGGCCAAAGTGTCACCCTTTTCTGCTCCAGTTTCTCAAGGCAGGGCAGAGGCTGGACAGATGTTCCTTCCAAGGCCTTGCTTTTCGCTGCTCTGGCCACATTCCTCTGTGAAACCTTTTGGTCTATGCAGTGGCTTCTATTACTGGTAAACATTTCTGCTGAGACACTTGTTTCTGTCTCTCTCCACTGTAGCTCCTGCTGACTACTCCTCCTTGGGACCCCAGCTTGGTCTGAGGGCTGGGCTTTGATTCTCTCATCCATGTTTCCCTTGTGTGTCACACACAGCTAGATCCTCAGCGAGGAATGCTGGAGAGTGTCCTACCATCTGTCCTAAGCTGGTGATGGCTGCAGCAAAGGTAGCCTGGGCTGTGCTGGATGCATAAGAATGGAGGCTGGGTCTGAGATGGGAAATCAGAGACTGTTTCTAAAGGGTCAGAGGGCTGGATAATAAAGAACTTAGATGTGTGCACAGAATGGTCTCCCTTGAGTACAGTTCTCTGTTATCTGAGGGGGATTAATTTTGGGACCCCAAGATGCAAGAGTAACAACATCTGTAAATGCTCCTGGCATCCAATTTGCATCTAGCTGCTCTCGTTATTTGTTTGTTTGTTTGTTTATTTATTTATTTTTGTCAACTTGAAACATAGGAGGAAGAGAGAATCTCAACTGAAGAACTGCCTCCATCAGATTGGCCTGTGGGTATGCTCGTGGGGGCATTTTCTTGATTGATGAGGTGCTGGTTGCAGTGCCACTCCTGGGTAAGTGTTCCTGGTTTGTATAAGAAAAGAAACGGAACAAGCTGTAAGCCAAATAAACCCTTCCCTCCCTTGAGCTGTTTTTGGTCAATGTTTTGTCACAGCAACAGAAAGTAACCAAAACATTACCTAACTACATCCTCCCGTAGACTTTAACTCATCTCTATGCGACTTCCAATATCCAATTCAAGGCAAGCGCTGTATAAACAGTGGTTACATGGTTTTATACAGGAATGAGGGACAAGGATGGAAAGTCTATATGTATTCAGTACAGACCCGGTCTTTTCTTACCCATGGTGGCCTGACCCTGAAACTGTGGCACCCAGGGAAATAGGGCTGGCTGTGCCCTATTAATAAGTAACTCACAGCTGATTTGCAGTCATTTTGTAGAGTTCGCCACAGGCAGTCTGGGAAGCATGGGTTTTGTCTCATTCCTTGATTTCATTTACAAATACATGTTACACTGACTTTATCCAAGGCCACAGTGTATTAGCTTCTGCCTTCTTCAGCCCCTTGAAGTTCATGTTGCAGAAAGACCAAAAGTGACCACCCTTAGTTACAGTCACAATGCTAAAGGAGGCATGCTGGCAGCTGACACTGTTTCTTGGGATGGTGAGGCCCTGCTTTTGGGCATCTGAGCTTGAACCTGCGACAAGACTGTGAAGAACTCGCTATGGCAATTTCTTTAGGGTGCACAGCACAGAGGCATGAAAGGCTGGTGGGAAGACACCCCAGACATTTTATTCTGTTTCTCACTTGTGAACCCTTCTCCTTATTCACATCTGCCAACTGTTTTCTTTGCATTGTCTTCCTTGTTAATTGCCCAGAAAATATTTAAACCTATACAACATGCCTTAATAAATGCCTGTCTATGTTTTGATTCATTATGAATCAAATCTGTGGTGTTGGTGAAGACAGCAGCTAAGTGTTGCTAAAGGAAGTCAAGCTGGCTGCAGGCACCCAACACTAGAAAGCTGCAAGCCACTGGGCTTCTGCTCCCACTGGCTTAGAGTGTAAATCTCTGGTATGTGGCTGGATGGCCCTCACTCTGACTGCTGCTTCCCCTGCACTTGACTGATAGGGATTTTGTGCTTCTGATCCCACAAGGTCTGATAGGGATTTTATAGTTCTCTTCATTCCTTCTGGGCTAGTTATCTAGCCAAGCATCTCCATTCCTAGCTTCCTGACCTTGGGCAAGCTCTCTGTGCTTTGGTTTCCTCATCTATTTACGGTGACAGTGCTTAAGGCTGTTCAGGGCATGAAAGGACACATGGTGCATGTGGGGTTCTGCCCACAGTGTGTTCCTGTCACACATTACTCACCTGTCTGCAAAACATGGTTATTGCTAGTATATCCGCCAGCTATGGAAGGAGGATTAGGAGGTGAGGCCTTTAGGAGGTTTTAGCACATAAGCATGAAGCTATAGTGAATAGAATTGGTACCTTTATAGAAGAAGACCCCAGATAAATTCCTTGCCCCTTCCATTGTGGGAGGGCACAGTAGAAATATAAACACTTGTAAAGCAGAAGGTGGACCCTCACCAGACCTCTGATCTGCTGATATGGTAATCTTGGACTTTTCAACTCCCAGAACTGGGAGAAATAAATTTTGGTTGTTTATCAGCCACTCAGTATCCCGTTCACGGGTTTTTGTTGTAGTCCAGATGAACCATGACGGGGCCTGACAAGAGTCCTATGAGGTGGGTGAAACAAGTGTTGCCTCTCTTTCACAGAAGAGCTAATTGAGACTCAGAAATAAAGTGACTAGTCAAAGTTAATAAGAGGGCCTGAAGCCCTCCCATCAGTAGAGATAAATCAATAGTGTCAGACCCGTAGAGTACCATTCCTTGCACTATTATGTAAGAACTTGACCAATGCTGACAGGGTGCTGAGTGAAACGATGCCCAAATGAGAGAACACTGTGGCTTCCATTGAGCACGCCCTCCTTTCCCACCAAGGAGGGTATCCCGCAGCCGTGGAGCCTTTGGCCAGGCCTCCTCAGGATCCTGGCTGAGAAATAGTTTGCAGGGATGTTTCTTGGCTCAGAAGAAAGGAGGGGTGGCCAGCTCTGTTGAGAAAAGGGGGACCAATATTGAGGACAACAAATTAAACCTAATTCTATCTATGGAAATATTTGATTGCACCAATGCAATTTATTATGCAAAGTTGCCCTTTCTGACAAATGGAAGTTGCTTGAATAAGTGGGATGGCAACAGAAGGCCTTGCAGCAGGCAAACAAACCCAGCAGGGATACTCCTCAAAGCACACACACACACACACACACACACACACACACACACACACACACAC
>LOEQ01003196.1:98033-109881 GCA_001685075.1 Bramus lutescens | reverse complement strand
TGGAGTCTGTGGTGAGGATAGGATGGAGTCTGTGGTGGGATGGAGTCTGTGGTGAGGATAGGTTGGAGTCTGTAGTGGGATGGAGTCTGTGGTGGGATGGAGTCTGTGGTGGGGATAGGATGGAGTCTGTGGTGGGATGGAGTCTGTGGTGGGGATAGGATGGAATCTGTGGTGGGGATAGGATGGAGTCTGTGGTGGGATGGAGTCTGTGGTGGGATGGAATCTGTGGTGGGATGGAGTCTGTGGTGGGGATAGGATGGAGTTTGTGGTGGGATGGAGTCTGTGGTGGGGATAGATACTAAATTGATAAGGTACACTTCCACAGCTGATGGTACTGGTGATGGAGAAATTGGGCTGTGGTTTCAGAGGCAACATTCACAGCGATGGGGTCTGAGTGATCAGACACACATTAGGCCTGGGCTGTGCCTTGGACAAGGGAGGCCATCTTCCTCAGTTGGTACTGTGCGGGGTCAAGTGTACCTAGAGGCAAATTCAAAGACCTATTTTAAACCAGGGCTTCTCAGGAAATCAGGCCAAGCTGATGCTATTCTTAGGCGGTCTCTTGGGTTTCTGCAGGGATCACAAGTGGGAGGGAATTCTGTAGATACAGCTGTGTTTCTGGCATTATTTTGCCATTCATACACTGTGCGGCATCCTCCAAAGTCCTTGCCCTCTCTGGACCTACATTGTGATTCATCAAGGAGATTGTGATGTCTCAGATGACTGTGAAGATCAGATGGACTCAGGTGCTGAAAACCAATCATCCCAGCCGGGAGCTAACCTGAATATCTGAGGTGAAAATTTCAAAGGATCAACTGAAAAGGTGATTCCTTGGTATTGCCTGTAAAACATCTGCCCTCTCAGTTTTTGCTTCTCTCAGCATAGCTCTCCCTGAAGCTAGGGATTGGGGCAGCTGGAGAACAGGGGAACCTCACGAGCCCAGTCTAAGCAGCACCCCACATCCCTTGCCATGTGGGGCATGCTCATTCAGGGCTGCTGGCCAGGCATAGCTGGGCATCAGTCCTCTCAGTCCCTTTCCGTGATGTCCACAGGAGACAGATGGTGCAACGATAGAGCTCAGTAGCTCAGTCTTCCGGTGATTTAAGGAGGTCACCCAACCCAGCCCTGAAGGGAGTCAGGGATGTCTCCTGAGGGAATGGTGCTGCTGACTGGCATAGGGAAAAGGCAGTCATGAGACAGTCTTGGGCTTGGTCATTCGCTTGCTCACTCATTCCTTTACACATCCATTCATCCAGGAACTGTTAGCAGACAGGCTGTGTATGGGTCTAGTTTCAGGGAGGTAGTGGTAGAATAAAAAGGGCCACCTCCTTTTTCTGCCAGGGCTCCTTTTAGGTTAGAGGCACGCGTGTTCTTCAGATATGGAACAGAGACCCCTCCAAGTTCAGTGGCATGGCATGGTGTTGTATAAATTCATTTTTCATCCCCAAATTCCCAAACTGGTCTCTGTAAAGATGGCTGAAGAGGGCAGAGGTCAGGAGGACCTGGTGTGTCTTTCTGTGACTGTGTGCCATAGTAGTGACTCTGGAGTGCAAGTGTTCCTTAGGATACTGTGGTTGCTAGTGATTCAAGAAGTCATTCTGCAAGGCCCGAGGGGTACAGCCAGGGAGACAAGAAGGGGAAACCTGGTCAATGAAATTGTGGATTTCTAGTCTGTTAACATTTTGTTTTTAGGAACCTCATCTCCAGCACCCATAACTCAAACTCATGCCGGTGTGATGGCTTTGTGCCAGCTCCATCCTCACCCTGGGAATTCCCATTGCATCAAGGTTGCAGTTACTGAGAGCAGCAAGCTGGTAGGCTCTTGGTGGTGAAGAGGGGTAAGAACATGGCTGCCCCAGTCCTTGAGCCCCATAGCACAGCTCAATCCTGCCTCCCCCTCCCCTGCCAAGGGCTATCCGCTTTGTACATACTGCCATGTAGAGTCAATTGTGACTCTTGCTTAAGTCCCCATTCTGGAGTACAAGAGATAAACAACCCTTGATCAGGAAGGGGAGGACATTCATGGAACAGAAGTTTGTTTACACTTCACAGAACTGGAATGTCAGTCCAGGTAAAGGAAACAGGGAATCTTATTGCTGACGCGCACCGGGAGGCAGAAAATGATCTAGCAGATGCAAGTCTCACACCCCACAGCTCAGAATGTAGACCACCAAATTTTCATCAGGGCTTTCCATTCTACTTATAATTATGGACAATTAGCTGAAAATATAGCAGAACATACACGTAGTTGTACCTGCTGAGACAGCTTTGGAACAGCCTGTCAATCTCCATTCAGAGAGGATTCCCCTGAAGCATTAGCTCAGTGGGTTGTCACTCAGTGGGGTGGTCAATATGGAGTAGCATCTTTGTGCTTCCTAGGATGATGGATGCAGATGAGCGCACCATCCTCCCAACTGCAGAGCAGCCTCCAGGGCAGCTCAGGTCCTTCCTCTGTGATGTTGCCTGTTCTCTGGTCCCTGATGAAAGACACAGATACTGTTATGTTGTTGTTGTTGGCACTGGTGACAGTGGAACCAGGAACACATTCCTAACACCTGAAGGGATAGCCCTATTTCCCATCAGTTCTGTGTAGTGTAAACATTTTGGAATGAGCAAACCCTTTAGTTTTCTGCCCGGAAAGCCTGTGAGCGTCAGGAAGAAGAAACCACCTGCGTGTTTGTGATGTATGCAGATCGCAGGGACTCCCAAGACCTGCCCTACTCTATTTCTGCAGGTATGACCTGACACCTCACATACAGAGTTCCTCAGGCAAGTCATCTACACACATGGTGAAAGAGCTATGGCCTTCCGCAATGATTGAGGTGCAGCAGACCTGTGCAGGAACCTGTGATCACGTATGTTAAGTGACAAAGAGCATCTGGTGAAGGTTAAGGGTAGAGAGGTGACCATGGACTGATTTGGTAGCCATGTCTAGTCATGGTAAGCCTTTAAAATGATGGAAATGCTCCAAGCTGTGGTTAGAGGGTGCCATGGAACAGTAGAAGGGTCCCAAATGTGACTTGAGAAGGACCTGACCTATGTATGGGTCAGCGTGAAGACGGAAGAATGAAGAATGTGGGTGGCCTTTAGAAGCTGGAATGGCTAAATGGTGGCTTTGACCTTGGTGCCTGTGGAAAGGGTGTAGGCCACAGTGCGCCCCAAAACCTACGTTGACTCCTGGCTTACTGAACAGTGAGACAACAAACCATAGTTTTCAGCTACCACATATTGTTGGCGGAGACTGCTCATTGGTTTCCCAGCCACCCAGACTTAAATAATCACTCAGAAACTATATTAATTACACAACTGCTTGGCCTATTAGCTTATGAATATTTCTAGCTAAGTCTTATATCTTAAATCAATCCATCTCTCATCACCACAAATCATCACCACAAGGTTGTGGCCTACCAGCAAGATTCAGCATCTGTCTCCTATGGCAGCTACAGGGCGCCTCCCTGACTCCACCTATTTTCTCCTCCTCTCTCTGCTTGGAATTTTCACCTTGCCCTATTCTGTGCTGCAATAGGCCCAAAGCAGATTCTTTATTAACCAACGGTAGTCACAGCATATGGAGGGGAATCCCACATCAACATCTGTGGAAGTTTTCTATAATAGGAATAAGAGACAAGACATAAATTGTGTGACCAGTATGTTTTACTTACAAGTTTGTTTTAGTAGCCTTTATTTTTTAGTGCTATTTAATCTTCACAATACAACTGAGAAGGTGCAATATTTCCTAAGTGCTTTCACCTGATTCTGTACAGGAACAGCTTTCAAAGTCATGAGAATTCATTGTCTTGCTGACCAAGAGTGCTGCAGCACATCTGTTCCTATCCTCAAGCACCCGGATGGTTAAGTGATTTAAGCATGGCACAGGCTGTGTTGCAAAATAGTTAATTATTAGCTTGTGGATTAAGTCAGTACAGCTGGCTAGGTGAATAGCCAGGGCTGATCGTGGGTGAAGGTGAGAGCACACAAAAGCCATGGCATTGTCCCCGAAATTAAGGAGTTCATATTCCAGGAACAGACGAGGAAGCTAGCACGCTGTGTTGCTCAGATTCGGATCTAATTAAGCAAATTCTCTGTGGGGGAGTTGAGGAAGTTCAAAGAGGGGTGAATGGAGCTTCTAGAACAAGTGGGAGTTTGCAAGCAAAGAAAAGTAGGGAGACAAAAGCATGTGCCCAGGAAGAGAGGAGACAGACGGTGCTGGGGAGCAGCCTACCACTCAGACACCAGTTAGAGCTGGTGGGTTCCCGCCACCTAGACACCTGCCAGAGACTGGAGCTGGTGAGCTCCTACAACCCAATTATCAAACTGCTTTCTCAGAGCCTTCCCTCAACCTCCCAGAATAAAATGAGATTTTCACTTGTCTAACTTCCCTTTGGACTAGGTCATGGGCTTATGGCTCTACCCTCTCAATAGGAATGGCAGGGAAGCAGATGGAAAGATTGGTGGAAGGCATTGCTTTTTGATAAGCTTGTGTAGGAGAAGACATTGCCTTTCCTGCCTACTGGGAATTAACTCAGTATGCTTTTTAGACTTGGAAGGGTTTCAGTGAACACAAGGAAAGATGGCTCCATCTCCACGGGTTGTGGAGCAGAGGAATGGAGTGCTATGGGTCTTGTGCTTCTGTGTGTCATCTCCACATACCTGACCCCAGGCCTGCATCCTGGGCCTGACTCCTTAGCAGAAGTGACTATCTTTATAGTTTATGTCACTTTCAGTGTGGCCTGTGGGAAGAAGGGACAATGAAGGGCAGGTTTGTTAGGACTCCATGTCACATGGCACATGACTTTGGATTTGTGTCATCTCTTAATCTTATGTTACATGGCTGAAGATGTGGTAGGAACTGAAGTCCCCTCCAATTGCTCTTACCAAGACTCTGTTTCATGGGCAGCCCCTGTGCCTGGTTAGCAAGGTTCTATAAAAACCACTCCTGCCTCATGTCATGCTACCATGCTGGCATGGATGAGCAGCCCCTGTATAGTTTCTTCACCCCTTCTATAATGTCAAACCCTAGGTAGGGAAGCCACACATCCCACCTTAGAGTATAGAGCTAATGACTGAGAAAGTTGCATGGTTTCACTCCAGAAAGACCAGCTGTGGGGATGGCCATGGCATCTCCCCAGCTCTGGGTCCTGGTTGCATGCCCACTGGGAAGTTTATCCTTAGTGAGCCACTGGTGCCTCTAACTAGTTATTTTCTTCCAGTGAAGGTTTAGGAATGGAAGAAGCTGACCCGAGGAATATGACAAATACTTAAGGAGTGAAGACACACTTGGTCTAAAAACAGGGCTCCTAGTTTGCCGAATCTTAGCTCCCTGTTCTGCGTAGTCAAAGGGGCAGAAGCCCGGGCAGGAGCCACATGGAGCGGAAGAAGCAGAGCCCAGGTGAGAAAGAGCAGGGCTTCAGAGTTGAAAATGCAGTGTGGACCTGAGCAGGCAGGACATGTAGTTTCCCAGACAGAGCAGGTGGTAGGGACATTACCAGGGCTGCTAGGTTCCAGGAAAATAAAGGTTGATGTTTTCATGTTTGAAATTTCAGTCCCTGAGAGTCTGAGGCAGGAGGGTTTCCATGAGTTTAAGGGCAGCCAGGGATACATGGTAAGTCATAGGCCAGCCTGGGTGTAAAGCCCCATCTCAACCAAAACAGAAAGACAAATGCTGATGTTGGAGGCTCAGTTATGTATATCCCGACTTCTGAAGATATGCTTTGATAGTCTGGGGCTTGGCACCAGCAGGCAGCTCAACTTGACTGGCAGAAGTTCTAGGGCAGGAGACTTATAGGGTATAGGGTAAGGAGAGCTACGTGCTGTGGGTTTGCTTCTTGTTCCCTCTGAGCTGTAATCCAGACTCTGTATGGGCGTACCAGCCTAGGAAGCAGAAATTGTGTTCTCAGCCTGGCTTTGCCCACATCATGGTTCAACCTATCCCACCTAACAGTTCTGCTGTGCAAAACTGAGATCTTGGGTAAAATATGTACTACTTGGCTAATATGTACTGACTTGGTTGGCGACTGTGGTGTCTAGGCATTTAGTCAAGCATTGTTCTGGGTGTATCTGTGGGGTGTGTCTGGTTGCAATTCTTATTTGAGTCTGTAGACTAAGAAAAACAGTTTGTCCTCCCCATGGAGGACAGACCTCTTGCATTTAATTGAAGGCTAGGCTAGAACCAAACACAGACAGATCTTTCCCAGCAGGAAGGCAAGTTATCAGTAGATGACCTGTGGCTTCTGTCTCCAGCTGCCATGAACAGATTTTGCACTTTCCGTACTCAGGACCCTACAAGCCAGTTCCCTAGTCCTTACAACACACTGGCTATTTCTCTGCCAAGCCATGATTCCTACAAAGGCCAGCCTTCTCCCTTCGAGAATTCATGACTGTCATTGTGGACTGACTCGGGGAACCCTAGCTAAGCTTATAAAGGAAACTTTGCTGGAGTTACTGCTTTCTGCAGGGAAACTGGATGCTCTGAGAATGGTTTGTGTTTCCCCATCCATGGGCTACCATTCTGCTGTTCTTGGCACTTTTCAGCTCCATGCCGTCCATTGGCCTGAGCTCCCCATGGTGGGCCTGCTAGGGTTTGGCAAGCCAGGCCTCATACCTAGCCACCCACCACATGTCTACACAGACCCAATCACATATATGTTTCAATTAGAAAAGGAACATAGAAGCCACATTTAATAGTGTGTGTGTGTATTCTGCCCATAAGTCTACTAATGAATGTGCCAGGGTACACACATACAGAAGACAGAGTAGGATCTCAGGTGTCTTCTCTTGTTTTCTACATCACTTTCTTCCTTACCTTCCTGGGACAGGCCCTCTTAGATTGCCATCTGGCTGGGCTGACCCGAAAGCCCTTGGAGTCTGCCTATCCCATCTACTTCTGCCCGCCTTGTTCTGGGATTATAGACACATGCTACCATTCCATGTTTTTATATAGGTGCCAGCGATTAGAACTAAAGTCTGCCTTTATATTTGCAGAGGAAGCACTCTTACCAACTGAACCACTGCCCCAGCCCCTGTTTATTTAATTTCTAAAGTTTTATTCAAATAAAGGGTTATCTTTTGTTATCTAAAGTCCCTGGGCTTACAGCATTCTGAACAGAGTCTACTGTAAGGTCTAAGTCATATTTGGTCTTGATGTCTGTCTCATTTCATCTGAAGAGAGAGAATACTAAGTAAATACATCAATCCAGAGTATGGTTGGTTTCTTTAATACGCACTGTGAGGGACACAGAGAGCCTGTTCCCAACCACATACCCCATTAGAGCTGGTTGCTTTATCAGAAGTTATTCCGTTGTCTTGGTACTCAGTAGAACAACCTTTTCTGACAGGTAATAATAATTTGATTGACATGACCAAAAGTCTGGCTTGGTAATTGAACAATGCTGCTCACAGGTTAATGGAATCATGATGCTTTAAAATTTGCCCCTGGACTGAAGAAGCACTTTTGTCTATATTGTCTAGTCATGTTCCTTTATGGTCCCACATTGCTTGCCATCTAGCCACTGCAGGGAACAACAGTGGTCTCTCACGTGTTATTAGAAGTAGGTGAAGCCCTGGCCAGTTGGAGAAAGCCAGAAAGTAATATTTACTCAAGAGGCAAAAAAAAAAATAACCAAACCAAAATAAAACAAAAAAACCAATTACACAAAAGGCTTGAAAATAGATTTTCTCCAGAGAAAATGGAAGAAGGTGAGAGGAGGTCGGGAAGGCAGGAGGTCTGACCCTGAAGTGGCTCCAGGATGCGATTTTGTATGCATATGCTTTCTCACAAGTGGCTTAAAATAATGAGGGGGCAGGGAGGAAAGAAAGAAAAACCTGACACCTCAACCTCATCAAAATGTGTGTTGTTTTTACCTTGATTGGCTTTAGACTGAGACTTAGAATCAAGAAGAACCTAGCATCTGGGTCTGGTGTCAAGTTCAACAGATGACTCAGAACCAGGAACTCAATAGCCATGTCTCCTGTCAAGGCTTCATCCCTGCAGTTATCATGACGCTAGGGGTAGGGAGTGCTGGGAGTTGATCAGAGCTGGTTTCGCTGCTAGCTGCTGTCCATGGAACAGAAAGTCATTTTTAAGAGATCATTGTCCATTGTTTCTTGGCTTGTTGTTTAAGAAAGCAAATTCTGCCTCAGTTTCTCCAACCTACAGCAGTCAAAATGCTTGTACTCAACATTTAAAAAAAATAGGGTGGTTGTGAGTTTACTAAATCCAACTGCAATTCTTTCATTAGTTTCTTAGTCAAGGTCTTTCTATATAATAACCCCAGGCTGTCATCCAACTGGAGAATCCTCTTGGCTAATTCTCTCACACGCTGGGATTACAGTATATGTCACCATGTCCAGCTTTGTTGAATTAGTCTGTAATCTTTTATATCCTCTTTCCTTGACTATTTGTTTTATACACCATGTGGTCAAATTTCTCTCCTTTGTCCATGAGTTTGAGTGATGTTGCTATTGGCAACAGCAGGAAAGAAAACTTGTATTCAGCAAGGTACCAACTGTGGAAAGAGGGGAACTTGGGCACATGTGTATGGCAGCACACTTATGACCAAGATCAAAGCCCCACATCAACTGCCCTCTGCCCCATGCTGGGGCATTGGCAATAGGCACCAGTCTCTGTCCCTGAATTCCTTTGTTTTCTAACATTCACATAAATGGAATCATGTCATGTCAATCCTTCTTGTGTATCCTCTAATTTGACATCATGCTTTTGGATTTATCCAAGTTGCATACCTCAGTTCTTAATTCCTTCTCATTCTATGGCCAGCCTCAGCTATTTCTGAGGGAATTCATTCTAAATCTCCACATACAGATACCCCACAAAGTCTCAAGGGTCCCGACACTGACTCTCGGAGCTCTTTGTATCTGGTTCTAGATGAATCATTGTTCTACTGCTTCTTTGTACCTTCTTACCCCACACCTCATGGCTCTGTTTGTGTTTCCCCTCACTTGTCTGACCCTGACAATAGTTCCCCTCAGACAGAAGGGCAGTCTCAAGGCTCTTCAGGTACTTGACCATCCTCTCAGGACTCAAGCCTTACAAAAGCAGCTACATCACAAACTATTTGATAGATTTTGTCCAGCTGTTCATGGCAGACAGTTAAATCTGTTCTTCCTTTATCCTTGCCCAAACCCAGAATTTGATAAAATTTCTGTGACTGCTGTCCTTGTCAGAAATAATGAAGCAACAGCCTTGGAAGGCACAAGCAATCTTTCTGAGAGCCCAAGGTGGGGAGCCCTCATGCTTTAGTCCTGTCATGATTGTTGTTCAGAATGGAGGTAGATGGTAGCAAAATGATAAATTCCCATACAGAATTCTTCTCTGGTTTTTCACTTGGAAACTATACCTGCCTTGGGTACCAAATATACTAATGCAGCAGGAGAGACAGAGGTATGAACAGTTTCAAAGCATAATCAAGAGGGGTCATCATGTCTTATGGCTAGCTAGTGCACTTCATTCATGGTCACTGAATGAGTAAATTATCAAATATGCTAGGATCTTGTATTCTACAGCTATGAAATTTTCATACTTAACAAGTTACAGATCCTACAGTGACAGGTGTTTAAAGATTAGAAATTGATTATCAATGGTTTCCTTAATAGTTCATTTTGTCTACTCATATCATTTTATAAATAGGGAGGTTGAGGGATTTGTCCAAGACCATATGCTCCCCAGTTAAGAATCAGTACCTACCAGATCTCCTGATGACCACTAAATATTGCTAACAGCACATTAACTCTTCAAGGCTCTCCTGTATTGACACCTACATCAGGACTCTTTGGGCAGAACATGTGCTAGAGATCAAGGAATGCTTTTTCTTGGTTACAGCACTGTCTCTGCTCTATGGAGACTAGTTCTCTTCTTGCCCTGTTTCCCCTGTGGATAAAGCCAAATCATCACAGCTGTGCGAGCTCCTTGACAATGTCCTTCCTGTTTGTTATCTGTGCCCTTTTCCTGTCTCTGTATCTTTATTTCTTTGGCAATAAGTAGTTGTGGCCTTCTATTGCTTTTGAAGGAAAAGGAGGGGGTCACTGTTTCAAAGCCTTCTCCTTGTCCCTTGGCACATATAAGAAAGGGTAGAGATGCTCTGATTTGTGAGACAGTGCAGAACTCTGGAACAGACTGAACACTAAATGGCGCTGTATTGGGGGATTAGGGTGTGTTTGATTTAGGAAGCTGGACAACCAAAGTGTATTGCCTACCCTAAGGTTCATCCTCTTAGAGGCGTTTGTTATTCTGAACGTATGGAACCCATGAGTGTGTGAAACACATGATGTATTGACTGAGTCATTCTAGCTGCCTCTTGGAGGCATCTCAACTCCTGTTCTCACTCAGTAACTCTAAAGAACCCAATACAAATAGGTAAGTCTAAAATTAAAATTTAAAAATATAGTTAAGATTTGAATTCCAGGTTTTTTATGGACCTGGGATGGGATGAGTTTTGCTAGATTTCATTAACTTTTCTCTATCATATGATAGGATAGCAGACTAAGCAAATTAAGGAAGGAAAGATTAATTTGGGCTCATAGTTTCAGAGGCATTATCTTATCCTTCCAAGGAGAACTGTGTTTACTTCACAGTGGTCAGGAAAAGGAGAATGGCGTGCTGATGATCCCGCCATCCTCTTTTGTTTCCTTCTTTCCATTCTGGCTAGTAGTTCACAAAAGCATTAGGAATAGAAAATTCTCAAAAAACTACCACTGAGGTTGCTTTTGTTGGTCATCTCCTGCCAGGTCTGGGGCCTGGCCTTAAGAGTGATTTGTATACCAGGTGAAATTCTGTTGGAGAAAATGAGTTTTTCTTTTGTAAGCAATTATCAGTTGGAGATAGTTGCTGAGTTAAGGATGAGGGCTTGTGTTTCCTTCCCTTCTCAGTAATGGAACCCAGTCTGGCTTACACCTGCGCAGGCCTACATATGCAGCCATAATCTCTGTGAGTTCACATGTGCATCAATCCTATTTAGTCTAGAAGGCTTTGTTTCCTTGGTGTCCTCCAATTCCACTGGCTCTTAAAATCTTTCAAGAAAGTTCCATGAACCCCTGAGGGGAGAATTTGATGGAGCCATCCCATTTAGGAGTAACTGTATTAAAGTACCTCACTCGCTACACTTGTCCAGTTAGTTGTCTCAACTTGTTCCCATCTACCCCACATCCTTGCCAACATCTGGTCTTGTGCACTGGACAGCTGCTGAATTCTTGGCCTTTCTGTCATGACACAGCCATTGTTGGACTACCTGTACCACCCTGTAAGGTAGTCTAATAAATCCCTTTTATAATGTACATTTGGCTTCCCCCTAAGTTCTACAGTTAGTACATCTCACAAGTATACATGTAAAGATTCTCACTGTATTCCAAATATATTATACATATTCACCCTCCTCTTGCTGATCCTTTAGAGAACCCTTACTAATGCAGCATATATCATTTTATTTTATTATAATGGAATGCCCAAGGCTATATGGTTTACAAAGAAAAGAGTTCTGTCTGGTTCAAAACATTAGAAGCTAAAAGTGAAAAAGGCATGGCAGTGCTTTTAGGGAGTGTTTCCTTGGTTGCTTTTCATGTCAGGGGATGTTGCTGGAGGTTTCTGTCCTGCCTGATTCCATAATAAACACAGAGAAACTATATTATTTGCAATATTGTTTGGCCAATAACTTAAGAATATTTATGGCTTACTCTTATATCTTAAATTAACCGATTTCTATGATTTTATATTTTATCATGATGCTCATGGCCAACCAGAAAGGTTCTGGCTGTTTGTGTTTTTCTTCTCTAGCAGCTCCATGCCTTCTTTGCCTATTCTGAGTTCTATGCCTACTCTCTCTCTCTCTCTCTCTCTCTC